>CAUYPK010162874.1:0-20010 GCA_963574355.1 Loris lydekkerianus | reverse complement strand
ATTTTCTTCACATTGTCAAATTTCTGGGCATAGAGTTTCTGGGAGTATTCAGAGATAATCTCTTTTATCTCTGTGGCATCAGTTGTTATTTCCCCTTCATCATTTCTGATTGAGGTTACCAGAGATTTTACTTTTTTATTTCTAGTTAGTATAGCCAAAGGTTTATATATTTTATTATTTTTTTTTTTCAAAAAACCAACTCCTTGTTTCATTAATTCTCTGAATGATTCTTTTGTTTCCAATTTCATTAATCTTAAATTTTAGTTCAGAAATACAACATATTTAGTGCAAATTCAAAAACCTGCTACTGTCTGACATGGGCTCTTACTCATGATAAATGCACTTTTATCCTACCCTAAGCAAAGTCAATCAATGTGTCAGTGACAGGTGCTCTGAAGGTCACCTGTGCCTAGCCAAGGAGAGCAAGAGTGGGTCGCTGTAGGCTCCTTGGCCTCCTCAGGCTGTGCTCTGGATGATGACCGCAATCCCTTGGCCACCTCCAATGCAAGCTGATCCAACAGCATGTTTCCCACCTCGGCGCTTTAATTCATGAACCAGATGTGCAGTGATTCTTGTTCCAGATCCTGCCAATGGGTGACCCAAAGCAATGGCTCCTCCATTCATGTTGGTTTTACTTGGGTCAAGACCCAAACTCTTCTCAACAGCCAAGTACTGGGGAGCAAAAGCTTCATTCACCTCTACCAAATCCACGTCCTTAAGACTCAGTGCTGTTTTCTTCAGTGCCCCACTGATAGCAGGGACAGGACCAATACCCATGATAGAGGTATCACATCCAGAAACAAAGTAGCCCACAATTCTTGCCAGTGGTGTGAAGTTATGTTTTTTAACAGCATCTTCACTGGCTATGATTACAGCTCCAGGACCATCAGATATTCCCGACGCATTTCCGGCAGTGACAGTTCCATCTTTCTTGAACACTGGAGAAAGTTTTTGTACTTGTTCCAGTGTGGTTTGGGGCCACGCGTGCTCGTCCACTTGCATTGCCTGCTTTCCTTTCCTTTCCTTGCCTTCACTTCAATGGGCACCGTCTCATCATTAAAGTAGCCAGCATCATTAACAGCTTTCCACCTCTGCTGTGACTGCAGGGCATATCTGTTACATTCTTCTCTGCTTATTTTATGTTTTACAGCAAGATTCTCTGCAGTAATTGCCATGGGAAGTTGGATGTGCTGATCTGTTAATGAAGCCCACAAAGAATCTTCTAGCTTGAGATCTGATCCAAGTTCGGTTCCAAAACGTGTGTTTCTGACACAGTATGGAGCCTGGCTCGTGTTTTCAGTCCCTCTGCACAAGACAACTTCAGTGTCGTTAACACAAATATCCTGACATCCATTCACAATGGACTGGAAACCAGAGCCACAGAGCCTATTAACAGGGAGAGCCGGGGCCTCTTTTGGGATGCCCACTCCTAAACCAACATGCCTTGCCAAGTAGATAGCTTCTGAAGACGTCTGTGCGACATTGCCTACAATGACGCTGTCAACAGTTTCAGGTGAGACTTTGCCAGCAGACAAGGCAGCTTTGGCAGCAAATTCAGCCAGGTCGGTAGCAGTGAAATCTTTCAGAAGACCTCCGTAAGCTCCAAAGGGCGTTCGCTTAGCAGCCACAATAAACACACTTCGGAGCAGGGCCATGGGGGCGGCGGTGCCCTGCAGTGCAGGATTCCAGGAGCAGTACACTACGTACCCCGTGCACTACCCGCCTTCATTCGCCTTTAGGGGTGCGGGGCGGTGCCCCAGGCCACGCCCCTGCTCCGACTGGGGGAGGGCGGTGAACCCAGAGGACGTCTCTGCTCCGTCACCTACTTCCCGCCGGCTCCCCGCCCCCACCAGCCGGCCTAAGCGTTGATCCCTCTCCTTGCCCTGCCATTCCCTTCCGCCCATCCTATAGCTATCAGAGGTGCCAAGTCTGCCAGGGAGGCGGGTGGGGGGGGGGGAGATGAACACTTTCTCTTCACATCACAGTTTTTAGACTTTCCCTGTTTCGAAAGAATTTGACTTGATAGCCCTCATCCATCCTACCTCTGCCCTCCTCCCACACACAGATAATGAATGTTCCCCTTCAATCCCGCCTGCAAGCCAACCGCCTAAAACTGGCTGGGCTAAAGGGACTGACTGTCCATCAATTTTAAAAGCTTAGCTTAGCAGGATATAGAATTCTGGGCTGGAAGTTGTTCTGTTTAAGTAGATTAAAGGTAGATGACCATTGTCTTCTAGCTTGAAAAGTTTCATTAGAGAAGTCCACGGTCACCCTGGTGGATTTGCCCCTGTAGGTCAGTTGGCGCTTACTCCACACCAAAGCTGGTGGGTTCGAGCCCAGCCTGCGCCTGCTAAACAATCACAACTGCAACCAAAAAAATAGCTGGGTGTTATGTACTGGGTAGCCTGCGCCTATAGTCCCAGCTATGAGGGAGGCTGAGGCAAGAGAATCACTTAAGCCTAAGAATTTTAGGTTGCTGTGAGCCGTGATGCCATGGCACTCTGCAGAGGGTGACATAGTAAGACTGTCTCAAACAAACAAACAAAAAAGCAAGCTAGAGACTGAGAGGAAATATTGGTAAAATACATACCTCACAAGGAAAAAAAAGAAATATAAAGAATTCTCAAAATTCAGCTCTAAAAATTAATCTACTTAAAAAATAAGCAAAAGGGGCGGCACCTGTGGCTCAGAGGAGTAGGGTGCTGGCCACATATGCTGTAGGTGGTGGGTTCAAACCCAGCCCCGGCCAAAAAAAAGAAAAAAACAACAAACAAATTTTCTGAAGAGGATATACAAATAGCAAGCGAGCACATGAAAAGGTAGATGTTCAAGAGTATTAGCCATTAAGGAAATGCAAATTAAAACTCATTATAAATTTTTTTTTTTTTTGGTGGAGATGGCATCTTGCTGTTTCCCAGGCTGGTCTTTTTTTGTTTGTTTTTGACAGAATCTTACTTTGTCACCCTCGGTGGAGTGCTGTAGCGTTACAGCTCACAGCAACCTCAAACTCAAGTGATTCTCTTGCCTCAGCCTCTGCAGTAGCTGGGACTATAGGTGCCCACCACAACGCCTGGCTATTTTTTTTTTTTTTTGCTGTTTTTGGCTGAGGCTGGGTTTGAACCCACCACCTCCAGCATATGTGGCCAGCGCCCTACTGCTTTGAGCCACAGGCACGGCCCATGCCTAGCTATTTTTTAGAGATGGGGGTCTTGCTCTGGCTCAGGCTGGCCTTGAACCCGTGACCTCAGGCAATACACCCACCTTGGCCTCCTAGAGTGTTAGGATGACAGGTGTAAGCCACCGCACCTGGCCTTCCACAAATCTTTTTTAAAAAAATTAGTCATGTGTGGTGGCATGTGCATATAGTCCTAGCCACTTGGGGCAGAAGTGGGAGAATTGCTTAAGCCTAGGAGTTGGAGGTTGCAGTGAGCTATGACGGCATCACTGCAACCTAACCTAGGCAACAGGTTAGGTTGAGACCTTGTTTCTAAAAAAAAAAAAAAGAAAGAAACCATACACAAGCAACTGCCATAGTACCATACAAACCAGCAATTATATTTCTAGGCATTTAATCCAGAGAAATACAAGCAAAAACCTATACATAAATATTTACAGCAGCTTTATTCTTAATGGCTTGGAATTTTTAAAAGCCCAGATGTTCTTTAATAGGTAGAACTACGGTATACCCTTGACATGGAATATTAGTTAGTAGTAAAAAGGGATAGACTATTGATATACACAACAATCTGGACAATGCTCCAGACATATGCTAAGTAAAAAAAGTCAATCATGAAAGATTCCATACTATATTTATATAACATTCTTGAAACAAAACAATTATAGACATGGAGAACATATCAGTGATTGTGAGGGGTTAAGGGAAGGGTAAGAATGGGAGCGGCTATAAAAAGGCAACAGAAGGGATTCTTATGATAATGGAAATGTTCTGTATCTTGACTTCATTTAAATGTCAGCTTCTTGGTCTTGATATTTTACTAAAGTTTTACAAAATGTTACCACTGGGAAAAACTGGGTAGAAGGTACAAGGGATTGTTCTGTATGACTTCTTACACTGGCATGTGATCTATAATTACCTCAAACTAAAAAGTTAAATTACAAAAAGTAAATCCACATCTCATACCATGAAACAAAATAACTTTGAGAGTTATTACCTGGTATGATTCTTTCATTTTTTTCCTTTTAAGTTCACAATTAACACATATTTAGGATTTTTTACCTTATGTTAAAAAAATTAAACAAGCTATAATAATATTAAAACACTACAGGAACAGACATCATGCAGATCAGTGGAACAAAGAAGATTCTAGGCTATATAAAAATTTAGTTTGACAATGGAATTGCTTTTTCCTTTCACCCTTCCAAATCCATTCTCAATTCTTTCCTAGTCAGGAGATAGCACTCTATGGACTGCAGTAGCTAGAATTCTTATTCTCTAGTTATCAGTTGAATTTGATCCTGGTGGAAATGAGAGAAGTCACTCTTATCCATACTCTTGTCCCTGCTGGGACACAGCTTGGTAGTACTAGCATTCCTCTACCAAAGGCCATAACTCCTGACCAGGAGCCCTATCCTTTGGAGATTGGTCTTGATGGGTTCTGCTAACTACTCCCACTCCTTGTTTCTTTAGGCTTAGGAGCAGCAATAATTTTGAGCTGATTCTAGCTCTAGGATCTTGTTTCCCTTAACTTTACCCACATTTTGCAACTCATTTCTTCCTTAAACTTGAAGATAACTTAAACTAGTTATCTTCAGGTGTGTTATCTACTTCTTTCTAGGCCTCTGATGCATTTGCCAAGAGGCAAAATCTAGAATGCTAGAATAGTATACTAAAGGTCCTTATATAGTTAGAAATGTACAGCTAGAGTAATGGGAACATGAGATTGTCTCTTTTAAGTGACTCAAGACATAGGGTGCTGGCCCCATATACCGGAAATGGTGGGTTCAAGCCCGGCCCTGGTCAAAAACTGCTAAAAAAAAAAAAGAATAAACATTGGGGTAATATACAATCTCTTTTCAAAGCTGTGGAGTGTGGCTTGGCACCTGTAGTACAGCGGTTATGGCACTGGCCACATACATCAAGGCTGGCAGGTTTGAACCCAGCCCTAGCCTGGGCCAGCTAAACAACAATGGCAACTGCAATAACAGCAAAAAAGTAGCCAAGCTTTGTGGCGGGCGCCTATAGTCCCAGCTTGGGAGGCTAAGGCAAGAGAATCGCTTAAGCCCAAGAGTTTGAGGTTGCTGTGAGCTGTGACACTACAGCACTCTACCAAGGGCAACGGAGTGAGACTCTGTCAAAAAAAAAAAAAAAAAAAAAAAAGCTGTGCAATAAAGAATATGGCCTTACCCAAAGAGAGGCCCAGTTCCTATAATAAGATAACCTCTAAACCTTGCCATTTCCCTAGCAATAGGAGAGACTATTATTTATGGTGGGTCCCTTGGATCACACCTGTGGTTTATATTAACAAGGTGAGTCGGGGTGGGTCCCGGAACCACACAGAGTCAGCCTAGCTTCCAAAGATGGAAGGGCTGAAGACTGAGTTTCCAATTACATGAAGGATCAATCAATCACTTAAGAACATCTGCATAAAAGAAACCTAGATTAAAAAAAAAAAAATCCGAACACTGAAAGCAGGGTGAGCTTCCAGGATTGGCAACACTCCATGCAATTGTCATACATCAATTCCAGGAGGGTAACATGTCCTGAGTAAAGCTTTGTCCTAGACGCTGCCCTAGACTCTTTTTAGTTGGTTAATTTCAGCCTGTATCTTTGCCCAGCTATGAACTACAATAGAGAACCTCCACAGTTGACCACCTCTCTACATTGACCACCTCCTTAAGCTGACCTAATTTTCAGAGACTGGACATGCACCACATGTATGTATCAGTATAATAGGCCTGGTACTTTGTCCTGATCACTTACGTATGTTGATCAGTTTGTTATAGCTGCTTGGGTGGTCAACATCCAGAGCTCCTACTGTATACTGGTGCATTTAACAGGTTTCACTGAGTTCTGTGTGTCATTCTAGTCAGTTTTTGAATCAGGATAGTTTTGGGAAACTTCTAAACTGTGAAAACTGAGAGGGACCTTGGGTCAATTTTTCTTTCTGACTTTGTAGTTGGACCCTAACTCCTTAAAGTTGGGGTCAGGAGTATTGGGCAGACTTGACAGTCTGGACAACTATGCCCTTAACCTCATAGTTTGGCTAATTTCAGGAGAACACACAAAAATATTAAGTATCAGAAAATATACATTTAGATTAATTTGACAAATTAACAAATCTTTCTTGCATTTGTGTTTAAAAATTTTAAATTCTACTTACCTGAGGATCTACTAACCACCCATGGTACAAAGGAATATCAAGCAGATCAAATACTATGCACTCTGGTGTATATTCAAACACTCGGACACCAGTGAATTTTACATTTACATCCAGGCCTGTCTGTAGTTTGTGCAAAATTGCCATAGCATCACTCATATTCTGAAAATAGAAAGGAAAAGGTGTATTTCACGAAAGTCTAAACAAGAACAAAAGATTTAATTGCAAACACATTTACTTTTTCATGTCTTCAACAAAATTTTACCATTAAATATCTACTATGTTCCAGGTAATAATCTGAGTTGTTAAATATAATAGTGAATAAAACAAAGTTCTTATTCTCATGCAATTAGCAGTCTACTGAAACAGCTGGACATATACATATATAATATCAAGTTTCAGTAAAAAAATTTGAGCAGGATGAGATTGTACAAAGTGGGAGGGATAAAGGACATATTTTAGACCAGGAAATCTAACATCCAAAGTTTCTAAAGGCCCTCTCACTTCTGAATCCAAAAGAATTAAAAGATACTTGCACACCCATGTTCACCGAAACATTATTCACAATAGGCAAGAGGTTAGAGCAACCCAATGTACATTGAGAGATATATGGATAGCTCAGACTATAGGTATGGACTACCACAATCAGCTAATTTTCAAAATTTTTCTTATGTAGAGATGGAGTCTCACTATGTTGTCCAGGCTGTTCTTGAACTGCTGGACTAAAGTAATCCTTCCTTGGCCTCCCAAAGTGCTGGGATTATAGGGATGAACCTCTATGCCCAGGATGGAGTAGTATGATTTCTTTTTTTTTTGTTTTTTTTGGCCAGGGATGGCTTTAAACCCACCACCTCCAGCATATGGGACCGGCGCCCTACTCTTTAGAGCTACAGGTGCTGCCAGTAGTATGATTTCTGCAGGTTTTTTTTTTTTTTTGCCGAGGCTGGGTTTGAACCCACCACCTCCCAAATATGGGGCCAGCGCCCTACTCTGTTGAGCCACACGTGCCACCCAATAGTATAATTTCTACTGGCTGTTAAGTTCACTCTTTTTTTTTTATTCCTTAGATTCATTTTTATACCTTCATACATTTGCTATATTTATTATAGACCATTTGGTGTTAAAATACCTGAATTAACACCACTTGATAATCTCCATAAAGATTAGTAAAACTGATTAAAAAATAATTTATAAACACGTTAAAAAGGGTAAGTACAAGCAAAACCTGCATAGTTGACCACCTGTCTATATTGATGACCCTAAATTGATCTAATTTTCATAGATGAGACATGTACCACATGTCCATGACCACCTCCATATGTTGACCAGTTTGTTATAGTCCCTTAGGTGGACAACTAAAATAAGTTTTACTATATTTTGCCACCTTATTTCAAATTATGATACTTAATGTTATAAAATGTAAATGTGAGAGATGGCTGCCTCTATCACAAGAAAGGTTTACTATTGGATCCTTTAAAGGCAGTGGTTAAACTGTTACTTAGAACTCTTTTCAAAGGTATGTTTAACATGGTGAAATTATTTTAAATTTAAATATAAAATATATTTGCAGTCCTTTAAAAACCTGATATATTCTACAATGTCCAACAACTACAGGAAAAGAACCTGTCATGAACATACACATACATTATCATATTTTCCTGTACTGTCAGGATTATCTATCAACATCAGGCTAAACCAGAAAAAATATGCTTTGTTTACATTACAAACCTCTTTCTGGTAAAGAGGTTTTAATTGGGAAGCTCTGTGTTGGTCTAAAATTTAGATTTTTTAAATGTCTACTCACATAGAATTATACACAAAACAACAGTGTTATATTATAATTTTAGAACATTAAATTAACACTAAACTGGCCAGGTACAGTGGCTCATACCTATGATCCTAGCACTCTAGGAAGGCCAACATGGGAGGATCCTTTGAGCTTAGGAGTTTGGGACCAGTGTGAGCCTGAGTAAGAGCAGGAGCAAGACTCTGTTTCTAACAAAAATAGAAAAAATGAGCCAGGCGTTGTGGTGGGTGCCTGCAGTCCCAGCTACTCAGGAGGCTGAGGCAGGAGGATTACTTAAACCCAGGAGTTTGAGGTTGCTGTGAGCTAGGTTCATGCCAGGGCATGCTACCCTGGGGCAACAGAGTAAAACTCTGTCTTAGAACAAACAAAACCCCCCATTAAATTAAGAGTAAATTAAACATTAGCTTAGACTCAGCTTGCACAAAACTAAGCAATGTAAATAATAACACCTTATAGTTTAAGTACTTATTTTAAACACAGGGTACTTTCTGCCTGACATGTTCATAAGAAAGAGAAGCAACTGTCCTATCAGTTGTTAGATCATTTGTCTCAACTTTAAAATACTTCCAATCACACTTCAAAATTCAACACAGTGGAAGTGTACCCTGAAACTGTAAGATGGACTTGAAACAATCAAACAAAATACTAATCTCATTTGCACTAAACTTTTTTTTTTTGAGATAGAGGCTCACTCTGTCACCCTAGATAGAGTGCCGTGGCATCATCACAGCTCACAGCAACCTCAAACTCTTGGGCTAAAATGATATTCCTGCCTCAGCCTCTGAGTAGCTGGGACTACAGGCATCCACCACAACACCCAGCTAGTTTTTCTATTTTTAGTAGAGATGGGGTCTCACTCTTGCTCAGGCTGGTCTGAAACTCTTAGGTTCAGGAGATCCACCCCCTTCAGCTTCCCAGAGTGCTAAGATTACAGGCATGAGTCACTGTTCCACCCCCATTTGCAATAATTTTTCAAACAGGATTTTCTCAAAACTATGGAATAGAAGAAAAACGAATTTGGAGGATGATAAGAAACTACAAATATCATCCCCAATCTCTAATTTTAAGTTTAAGCATTAATCAAAATAGTCTCACTGATTTTAATAATAATAAAAATTTGATAAATGATATAAATTGAATCTTATCACTCTATACTTACAAAATGTCATTTATTTAAAAAATTAAAAAAATATCATTTATTAATGTTATAGATTAGAAGCTGGGATAAGATTTTATCTGAAAAGAGATTTCCATTGCTAATAATCTTTGGAAATCCCTACATTAAGCTATAAATTCCCTAAATGAAATTTAAATGACTAAGCACACAAATTTGGCTTTAGCTATAGGTTTTCTATCTTATAATATGATGTAAGGCAAGATGATGGTGTTTTAATTCTATTAAAGACTCGATTATCCAAACATTCTAATTCAAGAAATTTTGCAATACTTAGTTATGCTTCCTCTCTACCAATTTGATACTGGTGTCTGGTGAAAGTATGTTAGAAAGGTTGCTTTTAAAGTAAATATGAAGGTTCCAGTGATGTCTACTTCTTCTCAGGATATTTCCTCCTACTCTAAGAAGGCCAACCAAAGGAAAACACTGAAGACAACGAAGCTCTGCTTGATTATTTCCAGCTCCAGTAATTTTAAGCCTAGTGACCCCTCTTTATTGCAGACCAGGGTCTCTAAAAGACATGCCAAGAAACGTGGACATATTGAAATTACAAAACAGCAGAATTTGTACTAATAACACATTTTAGATATCATTTGCTCAACTTTCTCTTAAACATAACTATAAAATATAAATAAAACAAAGAAAGATGAATCCATGATAAATTCACTTGAAAGGGAAATCTTTGAAGAAAAATACCAGGTTAGCACTCTACATAGATCTACATGATAATCTGGCTGTTAACTAAAAATTGTTTTTCATTTTTAAAATCTGTAAAAAAAGAAAGCAATATGCAACAGAGACTGACCATAAGTGGCCTGCAAAACCTAAAATATTTATTAGTTAATCATTTATAGCAAAAGTTCGCCAGCTACTGATAGAGATCTATATATATATATATATATATATATATATATACATGTGTTCATACCTTAAAAATTGTACATTTTAATATAACAGAAATTACTTATTACCTGTTCATAATTTAAACGTTGAATTTCTGAAATTTCTTTTGGCTTTGCCTCAAGCATGTAATCTCCTGTAAAAAGAAATTGTGAAAATGTCTTTTGTATTAAAAGTATTACTTTTTTTCTGATTATGAAGTATAGAATTATAAATCTTTAAATATTATAGCAATATGTGACATATGACCCCCCCATTCTATCCAGAGAAAAATCAACATTAAATGTTTGCTACTGCCTCACATATTTTTTCTACATTATAAACCATTTTTGAACTTTTTTCCATCTATTTGAGCATTTTTTATTGTTGGTTTTTTTTTGAGACACAGAGTCTTACTCTGTCACCCAGTCTCCAAAGTTGCTAGGACTATAGGCTACAGGCACGCACAACCATACCTGGCTAATATTTCTTATGTTGTTGTTGTTGTTGTTTTTTGAGACAGAGTCTCACTTTGTTTCCCTTGGGTAGAGTGCCATGGCGTCAAACCTCACAGCAACCTCAAACTCTTGGGCTCAAGTGATTCCTCTTGCCTCAGCCTCCTAAATAGCTAGGACTATAGTGCTTGCTACAATGCCTGGCTAGTTTTTATTTTAAGACAGTGTCTCACTCTTGCTCAGGGTGGTCTTGAACTCCTGAGCTCAAGCAATCCACCTGGGTTGGCCTTGTAGATTGCTAGTATTACAGGAGTACGCCACAACGCCTGGCCTATATGTTGAGGTTTTAAAACAGTATTTAACTGAAAACTATGCTTTATTTTCAGTAAATGTTATTGTTCAGTTAAATAATTGAGAATATTTGTAAGTACTATACTTGAATCCTATATTACGTTTATGTTCTATATTTATTTTGATAAAAGACTGTATATACTTTCCTGACTACCACTCTAGTTGGGTCGGAATACAGAACTTTATATAATACAAAAGTAAGTGATCCCGGATAAGCTAACATAGACTAAAGCTTAGGTATTAAGAATAGAATGATTACTGGGAAACACTCAAACAAGCAACTCCTCTTTCCTGAGCTTAGAAAATGTCTCTAGGTAAGACAAGATGAACCTTTATCCTCCTGATATTCTCACATCTTTGTATAATCCCCTTCTTTTGAGAGTAGATCGGATATATTAATTCATATCAAATGAATAAAATATGACAAGTAATGAGATGTCAGTTTCTGAACTAGAATACAAAATATTTTGCCATGGTCTTCCCTCAGTTACTCACTCTGAAGAGAGCCACCTGCCCTATTCTGGAGAGGCTCACGTGGCAAGGAAATAAAGTTTTCCAGCTAACGGTCAGCATGGAACTGAGGACCTCAAGTCCAACAACTCATAAGGAATTGAATTCTGACAACAACCATGTGAGCATGGTTACAAACATGGAAGTAGACCTTCCCAATTCGGGCCTTCAGATGAGAATGCAGATCCTGTTAACACCTTGACTGCAGACTCATAAGAGATTTTGAACTAGGGCTACTCAGTTAAGCCACATTCAAGATTTCTGATCCACATATACTATGAGATAATAAATGTTTATTATTTTAAGACACTACATTTTGGGGGTGCTTTGTTATACAGCAGGTAACTAACACATATATAAAGGTCAAACCAGATATACTTTTTGAGTTTGTAATAGAAGAATCAAATATTTTTAAATGACTGAGTTTGAGTTTCTAAGGAGGTATCTTTTAGTTATAGACATAAATAAATCATCTCCTAAAGTGCTATTTTGTTTAGCTTATCTAGTCACTCAATAACACTATTTTAATCAAAAAGTATTTATTGAGAGTCTATAGCAATGGGTTTAAATAAATACTAGGGCTTAGCAATGGGTTTAAATAAATACTAGGGCCAAGAGTAGTAGTGGTGCATGCCTGTAGCCCCAGCTACTAGGGAGGCTGAAGCAGGACAGTTGTTGACCCTGGCAGTTTGAGTCTAGCCAGGGCAATATATAGAGGTGTCATCTCAAAAAAAGAAAAGGTAGGGGTATGAATATTACTCTTAAAAAAACAATAATTTATTGTTGGGCAAAGGAACATATGGGAAAAAGAATGTGAGACTAAACTGTAGTATAACATAAATATAATAAGTGCCTTATGTACCAGATGATTTTGCGAAGAAATATTGATAAAGCCTATTGGGCTTAGAAATATCCTTTGGAGGTGGTAACATCTAAAATGAAATGAGAAAAATGAACAGAACTTGGAAAGGCAATGGGAGAAAAAGCATTTTTTGAGGGGAAGACTGATAGTGAAACCACATAAGAAGATTTACATATGTAATGTATATTAAAAAGTGGTAGGAAATATGGCTGAATGAGTAAACTTGATCAGATTAAAGAAAATCCTAAATAATATGCTGGTAAGTTTAGCTGCTTGTAAAAGATCATAGGGATCTTTACTTTTGTTATTGTTTTGTTTTATCTTAGAGACAGAGTTTCTGTAGTGTGCACTTGAGTACAGTGGCACCATCATAATTCATTGCACTCCAACTCCTGGGCTCCAGTGATACTCCTCAGCCTCTTGAGTCGCTGGGACTGCAGGATGATGTCGTCACACCTGGCTGATTAATTTTTTCTTTACAGAGGGAGTTTCATTATGTGGCCCAGATTGGTCTCAAACTCCTGGCCTCAAAAGATTCTTCCACCCTGGTCTCCCAAAGTGCTGGAAACACGGGCTTGAGCCACCAAGCCTGGCCTATGTTTTTAAGTAGAGGAGTGAAGCATGAAATTATACTTTAAGAAGAGTACAATGGTATGTAGGCTAACTTGGAGGCCAGAAGAATCAGTTGCAGTAAATCAGGTTGTAAAGTATCAGTATATAAAGAGAGAGAAAATTTTCAAAAAAGAATGCGTAAGACCATGCTACTTTTGGGATATTTCAGATAAAAAGAAATCAAGAAACAAAAACTTGGCCCAGTGCTTGTAGCTCAGCCGTTAGGGCACCAGCCACATACACCTGAGCTGGTGGGTTTGAACCCAGTCTGGGCTCACCGAACAACAATGACAACTACAACCAGAAAATAGCTGGGCTTTGTGGGGGGCACCTGTAGTCCCAGCTACTTGGGAGGCGGAGGCAAAAGAATCACTTAACCCCAAAAGTTTGAGGTTGCTATGATCTGTGACGCCACAGGACTCTGAGGGCGACATGGTGAGACTCTGTCTCAAAGAAAAAAAAAAAAAGAAAAAAGAAAAAAGAAACAAAAACCTGGTAGCTATATTAGGCCAAAAAAAAGGAAGAGGGGATTTGGCAGTAGTTAGCTTGTTCCAGGCGAACATTTGAGAAAGGAGATATAAGCAATCCTGGGCAAAATTAAAATACTTCTCTTTAGGGCAGTGCCTGTGGCTCAGTGAGTAGGGCGCTGGCCCCATATGCCGAGGGTGGTGGGTTCAAACCCAACCCCGGCCAAACTGCAACAACAACAAAAAATAGCCAGGCGTTGTGGTGGGTGCCTGGAGTCCCAGCTGCTCAGGAGGCTGAGGCGAGAGAATTGCCTAAACCCAGGAGTTGGAGGCTGCTGTGAGCTCTGACATCATGGCACTCTACCAAGGGTGATAAAATGAGACTGTCTCTTAAAAAAAAAAAAAAAAAAAAATATATATATATATATATACACACACACACACACACACACACACACACTTTTCTTTACAGCATATTTATATTCAAAAGAGAATTAAAAAAAAAAAAAAAATCAGACCATGGGCTCAGTGCCTGTAGCTCAAGCAGCTAAGGCACCAGCTCTACATACACCAGAGCTGGCGGGTTCGAATCCAGCCCAGGCCTGCCAAACAACAATGACAACTACAACCCCAGAATAGCTGGGTCTTGTGGCAGGTGCCTATACTCCCACCTTCTTGGGAGGCTGAGACAAGAGAATTGCTTAAGCCCAGGAGTTGGAGGTTGTTGTGAGCTATGATACCATGGCACTCTACCCAGGGCAACAGCTTGAGGCTCTGTCTTAAAAAATAAAAATTAGACCATGCTACCATCTCAACAATTATTTTCCTTACTTTAATACTTCATTAGTTCCATTACCATAAAATTGATGTATGTTCCAGTTTTTCTTGAACTTTTAAAATTTATATTCCTATTTCCTGCCTTCTGCCTGTACTTCTTCCACATCTTTTTTTTTTTTTTTTTTTGAGACAGAGCCACAAGCTGTCACTCTGGGTAGAGTGCTGTGGCATCACAGCTCACAGCAACCTCCAACTCCTGGGCTTAAGCTATTCTCCCTGCCTCCGCCTCCCAAGTAGCTGGGACTACAGGTGCCGGCCACAATGCCTGGCTATTTTTTGGTTGCAGCCATCACTGTTGTTTGGTGGGTCCGGGCTGGATTCAAGCCCACCAGCTCAGGTGTATGTGGCTGGCGCCTTACCACTTGAGCCACAGGAGCCGAGCCACTTCTTCCCCATCTTATTTTAACATTTCCTAGGTATCTCAGCTTGTTCTCTTCTCTACGCCAAAGCTCTCCAACAATTCATGTCCATGTTTAGCCTTGTACTCATTCTCAAGTAACAAAAATGTCTGGATCGAAACTCCCTCCCTCCTTCTCCTCTAAACTTTGCCAATCAAAATTCCCACTCCGTTGGGGTACCTTAGCTAGGTGTTAGGAAAGCAAATAATAGTTTCTTTCACAATCCTTCTACTAGTGTTTGCTTATTAATTCAAAAACATCTCTGGTTTCTCCAGAGAACTGGAGTAATCTCAAGAGGAGAAAACTCAAATAGCTTAGAAAAGTAAACAATTTGTTCTGACAGGCTTGGCTCTGAATAAAGCACACTTTTGGTGAGGCAGTGTCTTCACAATCTCTTCCCTTACATTACTCTTGCACACTTCTCCCCCACCTCCTATTAGGTATGTATTTCATGCTTTCCCTATCAGCTGAGTTCTCTCACCTTTGACTATTAAACCTCTTTAGCTACACCAGATCTAAATCATTCTATTAATACATCATTCTTTCCTCTATTAAAATTCTCTATCCTATGTTCTCCTTCTTCAGGGCTTTGCTAGCTAAGAGTTAAATTTAATATACCAAGATGTGTTCATTATTTCTTGTATTACACTTTTTAAAATGTTTTTGTCTTTCCAAGAAAAATACCAGGGTGATGTTTTCATAGTAGCCACATTTTATGACTACATTGTTGACACCTCCAAATAACTTGCCCATAGTAGGTGCTCAGTAAATATTTACCAGATTTTCAAAAAGGAAGAAGAAAAAAAGAAAAAAGATAAGTAGAGGAAATTTCAAATATTATATCAAAAATACTTTGGGGTGCTGAAGAGGGAGGAGAAATATGCTTTTGAGTATGTGAGTTTTTTAGCATTCTTTAAATCACATTAGAAGGTCCTCAGATGGAGAGAGCACATTATTTATCCTCCCTGACCTTTGGTTTCCTCATCAAAAAGAAAAGGCATTATGGCCAGGAGCCGTGCATGCCTATAATCCTAGCACTCTGGGAGGTTGAGGAGACTGGACTGCCTGAGCTCACAAGTTGGAGACAAGGCTGAGCCAGAGTGAGACCCCCCTCTCTAAAAATAGGCTGGCCTTGTGGTAGGCGCCTGTGGTCCCAGCTACTTGAGAGGGTGAGGCAAGAGAATTGCTAGAGCCCAAGAGTTTGAGATTGCTGTGAGCTAAAACACTCTACCGAGGGCAACAAAGTGACTGTCTCAAAACGAACAAACAAAGCATTACAATTTTGTGATGCTTTTATTTTGTACCAATTTCACCCTTTCATACTATTAGCACCTCTGCACTCATGACTCTGCTTATCAGCTTTCTGCCATTAGTTACAGGAGTAAGGGCTATAAAGAGCTCATTTTGTCCCAGAAGGTACACAGACAAAGGCAAGTAGAGTGGTGGTAATAGTGAGCAGGGAAGGTAGTTAGGCAAATGACATCAATTTGTGATAACTCAGAGGGCAAAGAAGCATGAAAACAGAAGCTATGGAGTGGCTGCACAGTTTAGAAACGCTATCCAATAGAAATATTATATATATGAGGTAAGGCACAAATGTGAGCCTATATATAATTTTAAGTTTTCCAGTAATCTCATTAAAAAAGGCAAAAGTAGCTGAAATTTTAATCATATATTTCATTTAACATAGTATATTAAAATTATCATTTCAATGTACAATAAATATTTTTAAATTACTGATATTTAAAGATGTTTCAACTAAATCTTTGAAATCCAGTGTGTACTTTACACTTACAGAACATCTCAATTCTTAATTCACACTGGCACAGTTTTAAGTACTCAACAGTGATGTGGGTCTGCTCGTGGCTAGTACAATGCTCAGTGCAGGTTTAGGTGACTTATGGTCAGAGGGTGGATGGATATGGAAGAGCTGGGTAGGAAACTGGGCTCAGAAATACATGTCCTCATTACTAAATTATTCAGATTAGGCACTGAAATATCTGCTTAATAAACACTATATCTGCACTATTTTTTACTATTTCCTAAGTCTCAACCAGACCATCTTAAAAAATACATTTAACATTATCTCATTTAAGGAACTAAACGGGATTAAGCATCCTGCTATAGTAAATCCGATCTCCCTGCCTGGCTCCCAAGACTCTTTAGGCACAACTCACCTAATCAAATCTCTAACCCTGTAACTGTACCACATGCAGACTCACCAACTATAGTTAAAATGAACTCACTCATTTTGTAGTAGAGATAAGAGTCTTGCTCTTGCTCAAGTTGATCTTGAATTGAACTGAGCTTAAATGATCTTTCGGCTTTGGCCTCTCAGATTGGTAGGATTACAGGCATGAACCATTGCATCAGACCTATTTGCAGTCAAATTTGTAAAAATGTACCTGTACTTGAGATCTCCACTTCCTCACCGCTCAGATACTCTTCAAACCACTGCTCAATTTGCATCTCATCACTTACACTAATGCTGTTTCATGAAGAGCACAATAACCTCTATATTGACAAATCCTAAGGAAAGTATTCTTCAGTTTTCATTAATCCTTTTCTCCTTCCTTCAAACACTCTCCTTCTTTTGGCTGTGCTCTACAACTCTCTCCTGGCTTTTTAATCTTACTGGCCACTTCTACCCTTATTTCTCTGTCTTTTACTTCAAACATTTTAGCAGGGCTAACACTGACCCCAAAGGAGCAAAAACTGATTATTGGGTGAGGGGGCAAAAAAAACTTAGACATTATATGTGGCCTTCAAAGGGCCATAATACATAAAGAAAAATACAGTACATCTACAATATTAAAAGTTCTAAAATAGCAGAGCATGGTGGCTCACACCTGTAATCCCACCACTATAGGAAGTGGAGGTAGAAGGATGACTCGAGCCCAGGAGTCTGAAACAGGCTTGGCAACATAGCAAGACTTTGTCTCTATAAAAAACTTAAAAATTAGCTGGGCATGGTGGTGCATGCCCGCAGTCCTAGCTACTCAAAGAGGCCAAGTGAGAGAACTGCTTGAGCCCTGAAGTTCAAGGTCATGGTAAGCTATGATGGTGACTGTACTCCAGTCTGGGCAACAGAGACCTCATCTTTATTAAAAAAAAAAAAAAGAGGGTGGCGCCTGTGGCTCAAAGTGGTAAGGCACCAGCCCCATATGCTGGAGGTGGCGAGTTCAAGCCCAGCCCTGGCCAAAAACTGCAAAAAAAAAAGAAAGAAAAAAGGAAAAAAAGAAGAAAAACGAAAAAATGTCCTGGAATGGGAAATTAGGATAAAAATGTCTACAAAGGCTCCTCAGAGTGCCAAAAAGGAAAAGAAAATTAAAACACCTTTCTACCCAATCTCTGTTTGCTGGGCAACTTCAAGGGACAATCCTGGGGGCCCTTTTCTCCTCTCTCTACACTCACTCTCTCTCGCTTTTTTTTTTTTTGAGACCAAGTTTTATGCTTTTGCCCAGTCAAGAGTACAAGGGTGTCATTATAGTTCCCTACGACCTCAAACTCCTGGGCTTGGGCCAGCCTCTTGCAACAACCTCTCAAGTAGCTGGAATTTCAGATGCACCACCATGCTGGCTTTTTTGTAGAGAGGTATCACTCTTGCCCATGCTGGTCTCAAACTCTTAGCCTCAAGTGATTCTCCCAAAGTGCTAAGATTATACGTTGAGTCACTACAAATCCTATACTTTGTCTCTCTTAATCATCTTAATTTCCACAGATTTAAATACCATTTTTATACTGGTGACTCCTAAATTCTTATTTTGAATTTCTGTGTCCTCTGGAAGTCATGGCCTATCATTAGCAAAATTTCCTAGGTATTCAACAACTTGTCTGCATGTTCCCTTCACTTTCTCATCTAAATGATATTTGGCTCTGCCTTGATGACACTGCAGCCCTCTCATATGAGAGCTCTTTTCTCTCTTATAGTTCTTTCACCAGTGAGCTTAGAAGTAGAACAGGTAACTTACTTGCTTCTTATTGCCATTCTCAGTTTTAAAACTCCTACCATCAGATAATACTACCCATTATCTGTTCACTTTGTAGTCATGTACTGACTTCCTGGCCAACTCCCCTTATTCATATCTCATTTTCACAAATCCCACTATAATTTTTGGTAATTTCAATATTCCTGGAGATGATTCTTCCAAATAATACCCTGACTTCTCTGTTTTTTAACCTCTTCTCTAACAAAAATCACACACTCTATCTTATTTCAGAAACTCATTTCAATGGGACATGGTGGCTTGCTCCTGTAATCCCTACATTTTAGGAGGTCAGTGCAGAAGCACTGTTTGCACCCAGGAGTTCAAGACTAGCCTGTAGTGAGACTCTGTCCCAAAAAAAAAAAAAAAAAAAAAAAAAAGAAAGAAAGAAAAGAAGAGAAGAAGAGAAGAAAAGAAGATCCTTGCTCTGTTTGCTTCTTCTTATAACAAAAAAAAAAAAAAAAAGAAAAAAAAAGAAAAGAAAAAAAGTTAGCCAGACTTGGTGTCAAACCCCTATAGTTCCAGGTACTCTGAAAGCTAGAGTGGGAAGATTGCTTGAATCCAGATTCAAGGTTACAGTGAACTATGGTGGTCTGACTACATTCTAGCATGGACAACAGAGAAAGAACCTATCTCAAACAATAAGAAATTCATTCCCCATGGTAATATGGCCTTGTCATGTACCAGGCTCCAAAAATTCCCTATAGGGAATCAGGTTCTACAATCTGTCGATCTCCTTACATTTTCCTTCAAACACATTTATAACCTTATTTTCTCTTTATGCAGCTTAAAATCTATGGCAATTACTCTCCATACCCACCTTCCATACCCTAACTACATTTTTTCTTCAACATACTCACCAGGCAAAAACTCAGCTCTTGTTAAATCCTACTCTCCCATTATTCAGCTGAATGTGGTCAAAGAAATCATACCACCATACTTGGCTGGGCCCACTAACCTCAAAGGTACTGCCCCCAAATCATCCCATCTCCTGAAACCATACATTCTCTTGCTTTTCTAGATAACTACAGTAGAGCCTCCACACTTGACTATCTCCCTACATTGACCACCTCCTTAAGTTGACCTAATTTTCATGGATTGGACATGCACCACATGTACGTATCAGTACAACAGGACTAGCTCCTTATGATGACCACTTGCAGATGTTGACCAGTTTGTCATAGTCCCCTGGGTGGTAAACATGCAGAGGTTCTACTGTATTTATACTTTCCCTCTTATCATCAACTCCTCCTCCCTCATTCTCACTCCCAGCTGGTGACCTTGTTTCCTAATTGACTAAGAAAACAGGAAACCTTGTACAAGACACAACTACA
>CAUYPK010162871.1:0-15735 GCA_963574355.1 Loris lydekkerianus | reverse complement strand
CTGAGGCTCTGGGGGAGAAACCTAGATTGAATATCTGCCTTACTGGCCTCACTGTCTGGAAGCAGTTACATTAATCTTTAAGCAAGGCATACTCAGGAAATTCCTAAAACATACAGAGACTCATTTGCAAGCCTCTGCTTCTATGTGGGCCTTAAAGTCCAGGGGGTTTTATGCCTGCAACCAAGCAGGTCGACCTTAGATCAGGGCATTTTTATGCCCACAACCAACCCGGCCATATGGGATTCTGCCTCAGTTTCTCACAAGTATGCCTGCACAAAGTCTTTTCACTGCTCCCTCTCAAACAGATTTTTTGGCCAGAGGCATATAGGCCTTTCACTTATAGACCCTCTTCACTGAGGCTGGTTTTGTGGGGACTGCTCTGCTCAGCGTATCCACACAGAGGTGGCAGTGACAGCTAGGTGAATCTATGCCAGCAGTAATTAAAAATTCCCAGTCTGTGGACATTGATTCAAACCAGCCTTCAGTGTACTAGATGTTATACTTAGTGTGGAGAAGAAAGGAGGTAGTTGGGACTTGGTGGGTATATTCTGGGCCAGATAGGTAGAAGGCTATTCCACAGGCTTGTGGACAAGATGCCCAGTCAAGTGCATGGAGGTCAGTTCCAGCATCCAGGGACTACAGAGTCCTCCACACACACCCCAGGAACCACCAAAGCAGTTGCTGAGAGCCTCTCATATCAGAGCCCAGGGACTCAGATCCCATTGTACTTTTGGGGAGGGGCACTTGGTTTCCAGTCACTTGGAATAAATTAGAGGAGCCCCCGTTTTTCTGTTCCATCTCCAATCTGGTTGGGGCCATATGAAGGTCTCAGTCAACTCCCATGCCAACCTGGCACCATGTACCTGAGAACTGATGATGAATTAAGCTGCTGACTGATCTCCCTCACACCTGATATCTGGTGCAAGGACTCTGCACAGACTTCAAGTAGGACCCCAATCTGTGGCAGCAGAGAAAGCCCTCCTGTAATTCAGACACATCTGCAGGGTGAACATGAACATGGTGCCACAGTACGCTATCCTACTAATCTTCTCTAGATGTGCTTTGACAGTATCAAATATATCTTCTGCCATCCTTTTTTTCCACATGGAAAGTCTCACACTGCTTCTCTGTGGTTTTACAAGGTTTCTTTTGAGAATAGCTTTTCATGAGTAGGCACCTGTTTCCTATTTACTCTTTCCTTGGGACCTATATGTTTTGGGGCTGCTTCTAATCCACAATTTTTGTCCACCATATGTCTCCTTCTGATGGTGTCTTCAGGATAAACTCTTCCAGTGGCAGTATCAGAACCCTGTGCTTGCTCCTGTCAGTGGCTGTGTGGAAAACTCCTTGGGCAGAGAGTCATGCTTGGAAATTGCTTGGCACTGACTTTTTTCCCTGAAGCTGTGGAGTGTTCTGGGACCAGTGATAACAACTATCTGCATCAGTACTTAATTGGGTCTGGAACTAGGGCCTGGGCTCAGGTATAAGAGGTCTCACATGGTCCCACAGTGGATAATTATGTGGCTCCACTCTGGATTACTGTGAATCCTCACTATGGATTGCTGGGTTCTGTGTCCATCTTTAGGCTAGAGGCTCTGTGATGCTGGCAGCACACTACTTATTCTTCTTTTCTTGAAAACTGTGGAAGAAGAAGGCTTCTTCTAGCCCACCATTTTTTTGTTTGTTTGTTTTGTTTGTTTGTTTTTTCTTCCTGATGTTGCCTTGTGATGGTATCTTCAGTATAAACTCTTCCAGTGGTATCTGTCAAACCTCATGCCTGCTCCTGTCAGTGGCCATGGAAAAAATTTTCCTTAGTCAGAGAGGTACACTTGTAACTTTCTTGTTGCCAACTTTCTTTCCTGAAGCAGCAGCATGTCTAGGGCCAGTGGCCAAACACCGTTATATGTATATATGTTGACCATTTGTATACCTTCCTTGGAAAAGTGTCTATTCATATACTTTGATCCTTTTTTTTTATGAGGTTATTTGGTTTCCTGCTTTTGTATTGTGTGAGCTCCTTATATATTTTAGATTTGGCAATTGTTTAAAATATTGAATGCTGATCTACCATATAATCTAGACATTTTGCACATGAATGTTTGTAGCAGTTTTGTTTGTAATGTGTATACCTAAATACATATAAATAAGTGAATAAACAAGAGTAATACTCACATATCTGTAAAAATAAAAAAAATTGGAACATGCATAAATCTTTAAAAAAATGGGCTGATTAAAAGAATATATACTTAATTATTCCATTAATATAAAGTCCAAGGGGGTGTGTGAGGAAGATGGCCGACTAGAAGCAGGTTTCACCAGAGATTCCTGTCCAGAGGGAGAGATACTGGATACAGTGAAGCCAAAGGTGGTGACCTAGATGAGCATGCAAAAATAGACAAGTGCATATTATCTCTTCTGAGACAAGCTGAAACTCCAAGAAAGAGTAAGGAAGACAACAAATACCAGGTATGAAGCCCATTGCCAAGAGGACAAGAGACCCCTCACCCAAGTGGGAGATCTGCTGAGGGCTCTGTGCAAGTAATCAGGGAGCAAAGAACCTCTACATTATCCCATGGGAGAGAGCCACTAAATCCTGGTCTTCCTCCTCTAGAGAGGGTTCACCTGTGAGACTAGGCACCATCCTGCTCAGCATTAAAGCAAATAAATGTTTTCAACAATTCTTAACACATAGTTTATCCTTCCCTCCTCACCTGCCTGCCTGAATACCTACCCACTGCAGAGCTCAGAATGTTTAGCAAATTCACTGAGAGACCCAGGCATTGTGTGGGCCACTGGATATTAGCATGGAAACAGTAACTCATGTGGAATCAGAGGGGTTCAGGGAGAGAGTGACATGTGCAGATACAGTGCCTTGTGGGTGCAGAGGCACTGACACACAGTTCTGACTTAGGGGGGTGAACTTCCTTGATTCCATTATCACTGGAGGGGACCAGGTTATAGCCCCTCAGGATTGCCAGAAATATTTGCCTATGAATTCCTAATTTCTGGTGACTTGAGATCCTTTGAACTCTTTCTCATGAGCAGTGATTGTATTGCCTGGGACAATCTGATTAGAAATTTTGAACTGGGATGTCCACCTTGGAACCCTTTGATGTTCAAAGGTCTTGGTTTGTAGAAAAGAATAGATTCTCCTTCTCCAGCTGTCATGGGTGGGAATCAGGGAACCACAGATGTTTATATCTTTTCAAAGATGAGATTTCAGCCTAACACTGTGACTCATTAGAATTGGGTGGAGTCAGATTGACATTAAGACAGAGCCAGCTTGTGCTATCTTACCAAGCAGGTCCTCAGAGTCTCTGACTTCAGCTATGAAAGGAACCTTTGTAAGGCAGTAGGGAAAAAGCCACAATCACAAGCCCCTGCTCATTAGTAAAGTGTTGGTTAACTCCAGTTCCTGGGGCTCCCAATCCAGTCTGACCCACCAGTTTTAATTTCCAAATAGTGGGAAATATTCATGGAGAGAAAACAGTGGAAGAACTCTGTCAACATGAATAATCAGAGTTGATCAACTCCCTGAAGGGATGACAAGGGAGATACAACAGAAAGTATCATACATAGAGAAATGGCTGAAATGTCACAAATAAAATTCAGAATATGAATGGCAAATAAAATGAATGGAATGGACAAAACTGTGGAAATAGAACTCCAAAAAGTAGTCCAAAAGTTGTCTCAAGAAATTAGTGAATTCAAAGAAGAAGTCGCCAAGCATATGGATATAATGAAAAAAGGTATAGCAGAGCTTAAGGAAGTAAAAATGGTATTCAAGAAGACTTGAAATACATTAGAGGGCCTCAGCAGTAGAGTGAGCTGGCAGTAGAAAGCATTTCAGAAATTTAAGACAAGGCTTGTGAACAATCCAAAGCATTCAAAGATGCAAAAAAAGGAGAATAAGAACAGAACATTCCCTGAAAGAGTGTGGGATCATTCCAAAATATCAATGATCAAACATCTGAATTATAGGGATTCTTGAAGGAGAAGATTATAGTCCTAAAGGTACAGATGCTCCACTCCAAGATATTATGGAGGAGAATTTCTCAAGCATTGCAAGTAATACAGAAATTCAGAAAGTAGATAGTTTCAGAACCCCAGCACAACTTAACCAAAATAAAGTATCTCCTAGACACATTATAATTAACTTTGTTGAAGTTAATATGATGGAGAAAATTCTGCAAGCATCCAGGTATAAGCAAATTATTACCTACAAAAGAAAAAAATATTAGTATAACTACAGATCTTTTAGCCAAAACGTTTTAAGCCAGAAAAGGATTATCATTGACCTTCACTCCTCTAAAGAAAACAAACAAACAAACAAACAACAAAAAAAAAAAAACTTTCATCCCAGGATTCTGCATCAGCTAAACTGAGTTTCATTTGTAATGGAGAAATCAAATACTTTACGCATATCTGTATTTTTAAAAAATTGCCATAACTACACCAGATGCTTAGAAAATAGTCAGAACCTTTTTCTGTAATGACCAGCACAGTGGTCTGCCACCAAAGTAAACTCACCCAGAATTTTAAGAATAAAACCTAGCTTCCACAATAGTGAAAGTGTTAACAATATGCACTGGACATTTGAAAAAGAAGATGTTGAAAACACTACCTTCCACATCAATTCTCTCAATTAATGTGAATGGATTAAATTGCCCTCTAAATGGGTGGTGCCTGTGGCTCAGTGAGTAGGTTGCCAGCCCCTAAACTGATGGTGGAGTGTTCAAACTCAGCCCTGGCCAAACTGCAACAAAAAAAATAGCCAGACTTTGTGGCAGGCACCTGTAGTCCCAGCTACTTAGGAGCCACAGGCAAGAGAATCATCTAAGCCCAAGAACTGGAGATTGCTATGACCTGTGATGCCATGGCACTCTACTGAGAGTGACAAAATGAGATTCTGTCTCAAAAGAAAAAAAAAAATGCCTTCTAAAGAGGCACAGGTTGACTGAAGGATACAAAAACTCAGGCCAGTTATCTTTTGCTTATAAGTGACTAACCTTACCTCAAAGGATAAAGTAATACTCATAGTGAGGAGAAGAATGTCCATAATACAGGCAAATGGAAATGAGAAAAAAAGCAGGGGTTGCAATATTATTTGCATGTACATTTGACTTTAAAGCAACAAAAATAAGTATAGATAAGGTGGACACTACATATTGTCAAGAGAAACATACAACATGAAGAGATTGCAATAATTACTATTTATGTATGCTACTGGAATGCTTGGCAATTTATAAAACAAACCCTAATGGATCTGAACAATATGATATCTTCCTGTATTATAACAGTTGAAGATTTTAACACCTTTATGGAAATTCTGGATAGATCCTCCAAGAAGAAACTAAGCAAAGAAATAATAGACTTAAACTTGACCCTAGAACAAATGGACTTAATAAACATTTACAGAACATTTAATTCTAATAAAATTGAATACAATTTTAATATCTCATAAGCTCATGTATCATTCTACAAAACTGATCATATCTTAAGACACAAGTCTAATCTCAAAAAATTTAAAAGAATAGAAATTATTCCTTGCATCTTCTTGGACCATGATAGAATAAAAGTTGAACTCAACTGCTACAGAAAACTTTATACTCAAAGTCATAGAAACTAAATAATCTTAGGATGAATGATAGCTGGATCAAAGATAAGATTAAGAAGGAAATCATCAGAGTGTTAAGGAAAAAATTAGAATGTAAATAAAAATTATCAAAACCTTTGAGATACTGCAAAGAAAGTCCCAAGAGGAAAATTTATAGCATTAGAAGCCTTCATCATGAAAACAGAAAGAAAGTCAATAACCTAATAGGCCATCTTAAGCAACTTGACAGGAAGAATAAACCAACCCCAAACCCAGCAGAAAAAAAAAGAAATAATCAAAATTACAGAGTAATTAAATTAAATAAAAAACAAATAAATTATTTGGAAGATCAGTGAAACAAAAAGTTGATTCTTTGAAAATATTAATAAAAATTATAAATCTTTGGCTAGACTAACCAGAAAAATAAACGCAAAATCTCTAACAGCTTCAATCAAAACAATAAAGGGGAAATAACAATAGATGACACAGAAATACAAAAAATCCTGTGATTATTATAAAAATCTTTGTCCTCAGAAATATGAAAATGCATAGGAAATGGGCAAATACATGGAAGCAAATCACCTTCTGAGCCTCAATGAGAAAGAATTAGAAATTTTAAATAGATCTATACCAAGCACTGAAATAGCATCAATTATACAAAATATCCCACAAAAGGAAACCGCAGGATTGCATGGATTCAAATCAGAATTCTACCAAATCTTCAAAAAAGAATACTACCTATATTACATTACTTTTTTTGAAAAAAGAAAAGGAAAAAATCCTCACCAACACATTCTACAAAGCAAATGTTACCTTTATTTCAAAATCAGGGAAGGACCCAATAAAGAAAGAAAACTATAGTCCAATGTCATTACTGAATATTGATGCCAAAATGTTCAATAACATCCTAGCAAACAGAATTCAATTACACATCAAAAAGGTTATACTGATATAATTGGTTTTATCCAAGGGTTACCAGGTTGGTTCAACACCTGTAAGTCTATAAATATATATAATACACCACATAAATAAAATAAAAAAATCAAAGACCATATGATTCTATCAATTAATGCAGAAAATACTTTTGATAATATTCAGCATGCCTTCAGGATTAAAACAACTAAGAAAGTAAGCTTAGATGAGTCATTTCTTAAACTGATAGAGGTCATCTATAGCAAACCCACAGCCAATATCATTTTGAATAGAGTAAAATTGGAAACATTTCCACTAAATAAGGATGCCCTTTGTCACCACTGATATTCAACATAGTACTGGAAGTCCTAACCATCAAAGCCAGGCAAGAGAAGGAGATCAAGTATATTCAAATGAGTTCAAAGGAGGCCAAACTCTCACTTTTCATGGATGACATGATCATATACTTGGAACATCCCAGAGACTCAACTAAAAAGCTCTTAGAACTGATCAAGCAATATAGCAGTGTCTCAGGGTACAAAAACAATATCTACAATCTGTAGCTTTATATATACCAACAATAGTCAAGCCAAGAATATAATCAAAGACTCTATTACTCCTTTTTTCAGTAGTGCCAAACATGATAAAATACCTGGGAATATTTCTAACAAAGGATGTGAAAGATCTCTATAAAGGGACTTATGAAACCTTGATAAAAGAAATAGCTGAAGATAGTAACAAATGGAAGAAAATGCCATGCTCATGGCTGGGAAGAATCAACACTGTTAAAATGTCCATACTCCTCAAAGCAATCTACAGATTTAATGCAATCACCTTCAAAGCACCAATGTCATTCTTTAAGGAACTTGAAAAAATAGTACTTCATTTTATATGGAATCAGAAAAAAAAAACAAACATACAGTCAATACAATACTTAGAAATAAATACAAATTCAGATTCATCATGCTACCAGCCTTCAGGTTATACTACAAATCTGTAGTGACCAAAGCAGCATGGTACTGGCACAAAAATAGAGTTGTACATCTATGGAATAGAATAGAGAATCTAGAGATGAACCCAGCCATGTATGGTGATTTGATCTTTGATAAACCTAACAAAAACAGGTATTGGGTAAATGATTCCCTATTTAATAAATGGCACTGGAAGACTGAAACTGGATTCACACCTCCCAGCCCTCACAAACACTGATTGTCACTGGATAACAGATTTTATTTTAAGACATGGAATTATAAAAATACTAGAAGAGAGTGCAGGAAAAATGCTTGAAGATATTAGCTTGGGAAAATATTATATGAAGACGACCCCCCTGGTAATTGCACCAACTCCAAAAATATATTACTGAGAGCTAATAAAGCTACAAAGCTTCTGCACAGCTCAGGGCACTGTAAGTAAAGCAAACAGACAACCTTCAGAATGGAAAATATTTTTGCATATTATGATTATGATAAAGATCTGATAACCAGAATCTACAGAGAACCAAATTAATCAATAAGAAAAGAACAACATCATTTCTTTGTGGGTAAGAGACTCAAACAGAAATTTTTCTGGAGATGACAGATAAATGGCCAAGAAACACATGAAAAAATGTTCATCATCTTTAATCATCAGAGAAATGCAAATCAGAACCACTTTGATGGAGCTCCAGTGGCGCAATTGGTTAGCATGCGGTACTTATACAGAACCACTTTGATAAATCACATAACTCCAGTAAGATTATCCCACATCACAGAGTCCCAAACTGAAGATGCTGGAATTGATGTGGAGAGAAGGGAACACCTTTACACTGCTGGTCAGATTGCAAACTAATACAACCTTTATGGAATAAAGTATGGAAAACCCTTAAAAAACTAAAAGTTGACCTTCCATTTGATCATTCAATTCCATTACTATGTATCTACTGAGAACACCAAAAATCATTTTACCACAAAGACATTTGCACCATAATATTTTTTTTCAGCCAAGTTCACAATTGTCAAGTCGTGGAAGCAACCTAAATGCCCATCAACCCAAGGATGGTTAACACGCTGTGGTATATGTATACCATGGAATACTATGCAGCCATAACAAAGACAGAGACTTTACATTTTTTATGTTCACCTGGATGGAGTTGGAGCAGATTCTTCTTTGTAGAGTATCACAAGAATGGGGGAAAAATTATCCGATATAATCAGTACTATTATGAAACCAATATATAAACACACCCTCATATGAATAATAAAACACAAACATAGTTTAGAGAGGTGGAAGGGAGAGGAGGGAGGGGGAGGAAAAGTAGGGGAGGGCAACTTCTGGGAGGAGGGAGAGCATTTTGTGGGATGTCACCTAGTGCACAATGCAAGGGTATATTTCAAAATAACTGAGAGTGAATTTTAAATGTCTTATCACAAAAAAATAAGCAAGCGAGGTGACAGTAATGTTAATCAGTTTGATTTAAGCATTCCACATTGTACATCAAATCATCACATTGTATCCCATAAATATATACAGTTATGATCTTAATTAAAAATTAAATTAAAAATATGTAAAATTCTGAAAGATGCAAACTAATCTCTAATGACAGAAAGGAGATTAGTGGTTGCCCAGTATCAGTGACAGAAGAAGAGAAATGCAAAGTAAAATGAGGGAACTTTTGGACTATTAGAAATGTTCTGCATCTTGATTGTGGTAATAATTAAACAGGTGGAAACATATCTGTGAAAATCCATCAAATTATTCATGTTAAATAAATGCATTTGCTTGTACATAAATCACCTCAATAATGCTGATAGAAATAAATCTAATGAAACTTAGAAGCAACATATTTTCCTCACATTATGTAGACCTTTGATTTGTATACCAAGGCAGTTTAATGAGAAGTCTTGAGTGGAATATGCTATAATGGGTATTGAAGTACCTATCTTCCAACATATAGCTCTCTTACAGGCCTGAACAGGTTTCTGGAAAATCTACCCAAAAAGCTTCAAAAAAGAAAAAAAATTAATGAGTAAAGTCGAACCTAAAATTATCACCAGTAATCAGAGTTTCCATCCTGGCATATTGTTCTATGACAAATCTCTTGTGCAAGTAGATAGGAGTAGAAATTATCAATTGGAAAATTACTTAAGTCATTGTGACTCTGGAAAACCCTTTCTAAAATTCAAGTATAGAACTTGAAAGTTACAGTAGTACAATTTTGACATACTTTTAATGATTTGACACCTTTTAATGATCCTAAATTTGCATCACAGTAGATTTTAGAAGCAGGTTGAACAGATGTTCATGACTCTGGAAGTATAAAGATTCATAGGAAGAATTTCTCAGCAGTATATAACACTGCAAAAAGGCAGCACACAAGAAAAAGAGGGGACACCAGCATAAAAAAAATCATTTGTTTGGTTGCTCAAATTCTTGATGAGGAAATATCATGGAATAGTATATAAGCTTTACTATGGAAAAATGTCACCATTTGCCTGAGATCTCAGAATTCTTGATAAAAGAGAAATTTCCTATTCTACCTTGATATTTCCTCTGCTACTGTCCCCTCTCTCCTTTGTTTCATATTAACCCTTATTTATTTAGCACTTATATAAAATGCTATGATATTTGCCTACATACAGTTTCTCATCCAATCCTCACAAGAGATAGTTACTGTCATTTTCTTTACTCATAGCTAAAAAAAATTGGAGCAGAGTTAGATTAAGTAGCTTGTTCATATTCCCACAGCATTCAAGGAGAAAAAGTAGGACTAAAACCTAGGACTAGATAACTCATCACAAAATTTTTTGAAAGGAGAAATTCTATTACTATTTCTTCTTATCCATTTTCATCTCATTAGCCAAGAGCAGTCCTCTGTCTTCAATATTTCATTAAATCTCTTGTCTAAAGGAAATAAGGATTGGTAACAAAATCTAATAGCCTCTCATCCATCCTATAGGGCCCAATTCAAGTGTCATCTCATCCCCAGTGCCTTCTCCAGTATTCATACCACTCTATTCTGCAAGTCGGAAATATTCTTTCCTTCCTTTACTTTCTTGTACCCATTACTATACTGTTGATCAGATTTTTCACTCATGTAACTTAGAGATTTATTCTCATACTCAGTCACATTTTTAGCATTCACTTATTTGGCACTTATGTATCATTCCTTGTGCTGAGTCAGGAAATGATTAAGGCATAATCATTTTTCTCCTAGAGAACATAGTTCAATCAGGGAAAAATACTGGCAAACAATAATCATAATTCAATGTGATGAGCTGTATAAAATTGCCACATTATGCAGATATGATATGGGCTCAAAAAATATTTGTGTGTTAAATGCATTACTTTTCTATTTTCAAAAGAACTGGTGGACAGCATAAATTTGAGGCTCAGTTGTTGAGATAACCATGCTAATATCACCATTTTGTGGGTTCTGAAAGGCTATGAGTAGACTATTTTTAGTTACATTTTATACAACAATTACTTAAAAACCTTGGATGGGCAGGTACAAGCACCCAATGGAAAGCTCATATTTTGGTGGTAAACATATAATTTATAGTATTTAATATATCTATCCTCTCCCCAGGTCCTATATCCAAATTCACTGACCTTGCATCTAAATACAGATTTTTTCTTCTACTTAGAGTATATATAGATATAAACATTAATAAAATATTTGCATAGAAATCTTACCCATATTTGAGAGAAGTACAATCTCAATGTCATAAATTCTTCAGACAGTTCTGAACCAAATAATATAAGTTTTGTAGTATAGCCACTTTGTGGGATGAAACATTTGATGATTATGTGCACCTTGCCTGATTTTGCACACAGAGTATATGCTGGTAAACATTTCATCTATGCCTCATTTTTCATTTATTCTACTCATAAACCTTGAGAAAATTTAAGATATGTTTGTTATTTAATGACATCTAAAATTTTCCATGATATTAAACTTGGAATCTGGATTCTCTGGCCATGACTTCTGAAACCTAATTGTTTAGATATCTGGAGTTATATGGATACAGTGAAAAATTGAATGCAGCTTCTTGAAAGATCTATCAAAACTGGAGTCATCTTGAAATAAATAGTTATAGTGCAGCAGATAGGTATCAACTTTTACCTCTTTAATCTTTGCATGAAATGATACACTTAAAGTGATGAACCACAAAATATACTTCTCTTGCTCTCTTTAAAAGCAGTATTTTTTGTTGAAAACATAACAAATGTTTATAATATAATTAGTGTTCACCAAATGCCCATATTCTCATTAAATATCTGCCTCTGTGGAGTAAAAACATGTGTCATTCTCATGGATAACTGCCCATTTTAGCCTTCACTTGACAAACAGAATACAAACAAAATATTTCATGCTTAGCAGGCAAGGGGGGAAAAAGAAATGAAGTCCTACAGAGAATTAATTTAACCTTTCATTTTAAATGGCTTTAAACTTTCGTTTTTCATAAAAACAAAGGTTTGAGCAGGAAGAAAAAGTGATGGACAAACAGATACCACAGTATCTCAAGTTCATTTGCATGCATTGACTTTGTTCTCCTCAATGATTTAATTCTATAATTTTTTTCTGCCCAAATTGGTACAAACATTACATTAATACTAAGTATAGTCTTATATAAATAGTCTTTACTAGATGACCTGATGGACCAAAAATGCCCAGCTCATGTATAAAAGAGTTTTACTTTGCTTCACTTGAACTTCACATAAAAAAAAAAGTTAAAATCAGGATGTAACTTAAATATTTTACTTATTTTAATATATTAATTTTTAAAAAGGTGACATTCCTGAAAGCAATAATATAGTTGAATCTGAGTAAAGAAATGATATGAATATAGATGCATAACGCTATATGTACAACCATCAATTTTTTTTTTACATTTTTTGCCTTTTTTAAATTTGAATGTCCCAAAAGGCATGGCTAATGATGCTATCAATCTCATTTCACTCATTTCATTTGACACTATGTATTATAGACAATAGCCTTAGCATTTCATATTTCTGTCCTTTGTGAGTCTCTTACACTTTTCCAAGTTTATTCCACACTCAAGTACAATAACATGCAGCTGTTTGCCTCCCACATCTAATTACCAACCTCAACAAGGCTATGCTGACAGAGCCAAGAAAATTAGAGAGCCATGCACTTATTGAGTTAAATTAATAGCATCACACTGTCCATCAAGGCAATTCAGGTAAAGGCAAAGTGTCGATATTTTTCAAAACCAACAAATAAGTGGCCAATCTTTTAACTATATAAACAAGGCTGGGCAGAGTTCAAAAGTAGAATGGGGCTGGCAATTATTACTGTAAACACAAAGCATTCTTCAGCATGGATCTTAGAAATAAACTGTGCCAGTCACAGCATCGAATGTCTCTAGCCTCCATCTAGTGAAGGTTCCATCACCTTGGTTGCTGAAACAAGCACAGAATCCATCAAAGGAGTGACCAAGAAACTGGGCCACTAACTTCAATTATTTTATTTTTTTGAACCACATGCTAGTAAGTGTTCCTAACGAGTGACGGAGTTAGGTGCCGAGTAGTAGGTTATCTAATTTGTCAGTAAATATCTTATAATTTGTTGAGAACTAATTATAAAGAAATACTGATTGCAAGAGTTTGTAATTGTCCTTTTTGTTGTTGTTGTTAAATCATAGCTGCGTACATTGATATGATCATGGGGCATCATACACTAGCTTCACAGACCGTTTGACACATTTTCATCACAATGGTTAACATAGCCTTCCTGGCATTTTCCCAGTTACCGTGCCAAGATATTTACATTCCACATTTACTAAGTTTCGCATATACCCTTGTAAGATGCCCCGCAGGTGTAATCCCACCAGTACCCCTCCCTCCACCCATAAACATTTTATAGTCATTTGAGGATTATCTTTTCAGGGAGATAGGAGAGAGTTTAGTTTGGGGGATTTAGATATATTAATCATATAAATTGGATGTTAAGTAATGAGATGTTTGGTAGAAAGAGTATAGAGAAAGAATAATGTTTAGGTTGGCAGCATTGACATGTGAATAGTATTTTCCGTGTTTATTCACTTCAATTTAAAACAGTGAGTTATTTCCCCCCCCTTTCCCCCAATATCATTGATGTCTACAATGGGTTGTGAACTGTTCTGTGCCCAGGGATCCAGTAACAAATAAGACAGACGTGATCCTGATTCTCATGGTGCTTATAGAATAAGCTTATTTAATTTTTATCAGACAAAATCTTTTGATGATTTGTTTTTTCTCCCCATTTATCATAAGCTTCTGATAGTATCTATGTAAGCAATCATCTCCTAGGGTTTGGAAGACATTATCCAAAAAGAGGTTTCTTTTTCTTCCTCTTGTTGATGCTTTTTACTATATTTACTATATTGTAAGCAGTATTCTGTAGGAGCATCATTTCTGGAATGTATTAAATTACCTACTGCTGAAGTTCAAAAATATCAATTGCAATCCCCTTTGCTTGGGAGGGTTTTATTGTGTTAAGCTTTTAAGTATAAGGTCTCTTGAAAAAAGTTTATTACTTAAAGTTGTAAGAGCAGAGAGAAAGATGTTTTCCTAAAACACTCTTATTTCTTACATCCAAACACGTTCTTAATAATGTGAAATTTATCACAAAAAACAATACAGCTTGCACCTAGATATAGGACTTTTCCTTTCTCCTGTTTCTCTCTACCCTTTTCCTACTTCTGATTTAGCCACAAAATTTGCCCAACATCTTCGTCTCCCTATTTCTTCTATCCTTCCCTACAAAAATGGAGGAATGGAGAAAGAGAGATTCCATGAAAGATTGGCTAGTTCAGATTGATGTAAGACAAAAACATTACTCTAAGGAATGAAATATCAGGTTGAAAATGTCTGAATTTGAGTTTGTGTTCTAACATTCATGCTCAGGAAATCTTATGCTGTTGATGGTCCCCAGTTCATTCTGGGGTTTACCCTGGTGCAGTGCTTTTCTCTTTTCCACCAAACTGGTCCATTTTTGTGTTACACGATTATAAATTGATCCTAATTAGGACAGAGATGTCAGGTAAAAATGAAATATCAGGCATTATCTGTATGACATGATTTTCTGATAAATAGAAGGACATTACTGATTAAAGGAAAAAAATCCTACATTGAGAATGATGAGAAAGTTTTTGCTACATTAGAATGAATGATGTAACTTTGAATGTTTTAAATCTTGAGTTAGATATAATATGAAATCACTTTTCTAAGAAGGCTTTTAAAATGCTTTTTGGAGCATTAGCTATATTAATGGTATTAATTCTTATTCATATCTTAAGAATTTTCAGAGTGTGATAGAACCTTGTCAACTTTTTAGTCCTTTAATACTAACTTAGCTTGGGCTACTTAGATCACTTTGGTAGTCAGCCAAACTGGTCATCACATTTGGACAAGAATTCCAGATGCTGAGTGTTTTAAAAATAGTTGTACTCTGTCCTTGGTTATTTTTCTAAACTTGTATAGAGATACTAAATCATTTTTGTGATTAAGGTAAATTTTCAACTGCAAAAATACAGACTACTTTTGAAGATAAAAATAAAGCATAACTCTTAAGGAAAAATTAAGAAAAAAGCTTTTGAGATTGGCTCTGACCTGTCTTTTTCACCCTTTAGAAAGGTTTGTAGGCTAGCAAGGTATCTGAAAGAGAAGTTTTATAATGGACATGCTGTGGAGGCCTATGTGCTATGTCTGGAAAGTTGTAGTATCTTATTGGTATTTATAGTCACTTTTTAAAATTATTAAATCATATCTGCGTACATTATGCAATTATGGGGTACAATGTGCTAGTTTTATATACAATTTGAAATACTTTCATCAAACTGATTAACATAGCCTTTACTGCATTTTCTTAGTTATTGTGTTAAGATGTTTATATTTTACCCTTAGTAGATTTGACATGTACGTTTCTAAAATGCACCATAGTTGTGGTCCCACCAATTACCCTCCCTCCACTCACCCTCCACCCTCTCCTGTCCTCCCGCTCCAATTTCCCCTTCATCTTGGGTTATAGTTGGATTATAGCTTTCATTTGGAAGTGTGGGTGCTTATGAATTAGTTTCATAGTAGGGCTGAGTACACTAGGATAATTTTTCTTCCATTCTTGAGATATTTTGCTAAGAAGAATATGTTCCAGCTCCATCCATGTAAACATGAAAGAGGTAAAGTCTCCATCTTTTTTTTTAAGGCTGCTAAATATTCCATGGTGTACATATACCACAATTTATTAA
>CAUYPK010162867.1:0-15655 GCA_963574355.1 Loris lydekkerianus | reverse complement strand
AAAATATATATATATATATATATATATATATATATATATATATATCCAAGCATTGTGGTGGGTGCGTGTAGTCCCAGCTACTTGGGAGGCTGAAGCAAGAGGATCACTTGAGCTCAGGAGTTTGAAGTTGCTGAGAGCTGTGATGTGATACCACAGCACTCTACCAAGGGTGACACAGTGAGACTCTTTCTCAAAAAAGAAAAGAAAAGAAAAGAAAAGAAAAGAAAAGAAAAGAAAAGAAAAGAAAAGAAAAGAAAAGAAAAGAAAAGAAAAGAAAAGAGAAGAGAAGAAAAGAAAAAAAAAGATGTCTTCACACTGTGTTAGGTGCTAAGGAAAAGAGAAAGGAAGTATAAGATAGAGCTCTGGTTTGGGCAGTTCCAATAAATGACTGAAGGAGCTAAGGAAATTTTACCCCAAAATATGACTTGAAGGGGAGTCTCAGGGAAACTTGCCCTTTTCCCCTAGGTTGGTTCACTGAAAAGACCAACTCACAGTTATGGTAGATAAATAAAAGGTTTATTTCCAAATACCATGCGCATGGGGGGAACCACAAGAATGATTCCCCAAAGTTTCAGTGATAATCAGTGGCTTTTAAAGATGCCTGTTAGAAGGGAGGGGGGAGAAAACTGCACCGTCCACGTGCAGCAAGTGGTTGCTAAGGGGGACTGGATAGATGGAGGGAAACATATTGATTAGTAAATTAACCTGAGAGACAGGTATTGTGCTTCAAATGAGTTTAGGGCCAGGTCTATTAGCATGTGATAAGGAGTCTAGCAGCTCTTTAAGATTTTAAGTAGATAGAGGAAAGTCTTTGTTCAGAGTTTCCCAGATTATGAATAGCCTTTAATTCAAAATAATCTTTGTACCGAGGAATCATATTTTGGGGTGAAATTTTCTTAGCTCCTTCAGACTCCTTGGTATGAAGAATATTTTGAATTAAAAGCCATTCAAGATCAAAAAGCAGTGGAATGGCCAGGCGTTGTGGCATGCACCTGTAGTCCCAGCCACTCGGGAGGCTGAGGCAAGAGAATCGCCTAAACCCAAAAGATGGAGGTTGCTGTGAGCTGTGATGCTGTGAGCTGTGACAGCACTCTACCGAGGGTGAGAAAGTAAGACTGTCTCTAAAAATAAAAAATAAAAAAAAAACTTTGACCATTTGCATTAATAAAAATAAATAAATAAAGCCGTGGAAGAGGCTTTCCCTCTAGCTACTTAAAACCTGACTACCCAGAATCAAAAGGGGCTGCTGACTTCCTTTATTTGAATGCTAGCAGACCTGGCTCCAAATTATTTAAAACACAATACCTGTCTCTCAGGTTAATTTACAAGTCAATCAGTTTTCCTCCATCTATACATCCCCCCATCCCCCCACCCCACCCCCGCTAGCAACCACTTGCTCCCCTTATACTTTCCACCCTTCTAAAAGGCATCTATAAAGGTCTCTGACCATCATTGAGACCTTGGGTAACATGCTTGTGGTTCCCTCCTCATGTGCATGGTATTTGGAAACAAACCTTTCTCTTATTAATGTACTGCAATTGTGAGTTGATCTTTCAGTGAAGCAACCAAGGGATAAGGGTGAGTTTCGCTGTGATTCCCACACAAGGCCTTAGAGAGGATTAAGAATATGTCAGGGAGGAAACACTGTGTAGCTGTAATGCTAAGCTGGTTGTTTCCACATTTTGCTCTGTTTAATGTTTTTTTCTTTTGAGATATTTCTGTTTACCTGCTATAAAAGATGAAGTCTAATAGCAAATTTCCTCTTTTCTTTATTACTGTGTATACTATCAACCCCTCAGATATGACCTTTAAATGCATTTATTTTCTATCTCTACTCACCAGATGTGCTAACGCTGCCAAACGAATAAAAGGCAGATGTTCTGACCCCAAAGAGATGGCATCAGTTGCATGGAGCTGTGGGTTGTTGGAATTCTACGGTGTTTAATGTGTCTAGTCATGCAATTTCATTAACTAGCTAGTTCATTATTTCGTTTGAAATGTGAGTGCCTGCATTGTGCTAGCCTTTGGTGATGCAAAGGGAAGTAAAACCTCTCCTTAACTTTAAGGAGCGCTTGAGCTATGCGTGGGGGACAGATGGAAACAGCTATGATAGAATGTGACAAATATGTGAGAGGTAGGTATTCAAGTCTCATGCAGCAACAGTGAATGAACAACTGTTTGGGATCCAGAAGGGGAGTTGGAGGGACACTTATTGAATTTGCAGATTAAGTAATGAAATTTCCAAGTGAAGGAATTAGAGACAGGGCATCCATTGCAAAGCAAAAACAATAAAATACCAACATGGGCAAAAGCTGGGAGGTAGGGAAGCACCTTGATTTCTCCTATAAAGGGATGGCTGTGCAAAGAAGAATGAGGAGCAGAGGGGTTTAGTTGGACTTAGAGAATGAAATGCCTTACATGCTGAGCTAGGGCGATTGCACTTGATCTTAGAGGCCATAGGGAGCTAACAGGTTTTTAAGCAGGAGAATGGTACCAAAAGCTCTATGGTTAAACAAGGCTGTGTAATAGAAATTTCTGCAATGACGAAAATATTCTATTTCTGCATTAAAATGTTGCAGCCACTAGCCAGGTGTGACTATCGGGTAACTGAAATGTACCCAATGTTGGGGGGCCTAACGTAGCCACACACTAAACTCTTTCCCCTCCTCCTCTGCCTTCTAAGACAAAAGACCTGGTTAGCCCCAACCCTAAGAAGTTTGCACCAAAGAACCCCCTAACTCACCAGAGCCCTCCAGGCAAGTTGTGGGATTTGTCCCCCCTTGCTTAGGGCCCCATATAAAAGGGGTCTCTAACTTCTCCCCGCCCAGATGCTACCTTTGCACTGCCCACGTGGGTCGTCCTCCCCTTTCAAGAAACCTGTCTGGGGTCTCTATGGGCACTGCCACTTGCAGCTTTCACATATTGCAACAAAGGAACTGCATTTTAACTTTTATTTAATTTAAAGTAATTTAAGCCTAAATTTAACAAGCTGCATATGGCCAGTGATTACCATATTGGACAGCTCAGGGCTAGAAAGTGATCAGGAGCAGTGTGAAATGGAAAAGGAGAGGATAAAAATGACTAGAGAGAGAATGATCTGTCTCTTTTTTTCTTTCAGAGATAGATCTTTTTACATTATATAAATAATCTTTTTACATTATATAAATAATTTTGATCATGGATTTGTATACAGATAGTCCTCAACTTAGGATGCTTTCACTTTGTGTTGGTATGAAAGTGATACACATTCTGCAGAAACTGTACTTCCAGTACCCACACGACCATTCTGTTTTTCCCTCTCCCCTAGGACATTGCATGAACTGTTCAACACTTAATTATAAAACAGGCTTTGTGTTAGATAATCTTACCCCACTGTAGGCTACTGTAAGTGTTCTGAGCACATTTAAGGTAGGTTAGGCTAATCTATGACAGGCTAGGTGTGTTAAATGCAGTTTATCTTATTTATTTATTTATTTTTTAATAGCTGTGTACATTAATGCAATCATGGGACACCATACACTGGTTTTATAGACCGTTTGACACATTTTCATCATACTGGTTAACATAGCTTTCCTGGCATTTTCTTAGCATTTTAGATGGATGATACTTCTAACATGTAATGGGTTTATCAGAATATAATCCCACTGTAAGTTGAGGAGCATCTTATTTCAGTATAAACTATAAATAACACGAAGCCAACTTAATTAGTATGCCTATAATTCAGAGGAAAGGTAATTTGGTAGCATTAGGGAACATACCACTAATCCTGCCTTTAGGCTGAGGAGCAGACATTGAACAGCTGTTTCAGTCCTTTCAATTTTATTTCAGAGAGTTGAACCTCCAAACCACTCATCACCCCACCATACATTCCACAGGCAGTAGCCAAGACAGTGACTCTCACTGCCGGAAGGGGGCGATCTGGCAATGTCTGAAGGCATTTTTGGTTGTTACAAGGGGAGGAAGAAATATCACTAGCATCTAATGGGTAGAGGCCAGGGACGCCACACAACACCTCACCAGGCAAAGAACAGCCCCCACGAAAAAAAATGATGAAGCCCAAATAATCAATAGCACTCAGGAGTTGAAATTCTGGTCTAGAAGCAGTAGTTCTCAACCAGTAGAGTCATTTGGGAAACTTAAAAAAGAAAAAAAAAAAAAAAATCCCTGTGCCCTGTCCCTCAAGCCAACTAAATTAGGAACTCTGAGGATAAGGCCCCGACCTGGGCACTGGTCCTTTTTAAGAGCTCCCCGGATGGTTCTGATGTGCAGTGGGGTTAAAAACCACTGACATGTCCAAAGCACCCTATTCCTAAGCCCCCCGGCTTTCTGACTCCCATAAACATCCATTCTGTGTCTCTCCTGGAGTCTTCACTCAAATTGTGTCCCCATCTTTTACTTAGTCTATTTGTCACTGTGGGGCTCCACACCTGTCAGAGCAAGATAGGTTTGGCTTTGCCCTATCCAATGAAAGGGGGTTATAGATGATTTCTCTGGTAAACCACACCACAGGATGCTTCCTACCCATCAGGGGAAACAGTTAAAAATGGTTAACAGGAAAGCTAGTTGAGAGTGATAATTAGCAACTATTAGCTCCATTGTGGTGTATTCATATTATGTGGGATTATTCAGTAGTAGGGAAGACGAGCCTTATGTCAAGACTGTTTAGCTTAATACGGCAGAAAAGAGCATTTGTTTTTGCATTTTTTAGGAGGAAAAACACACATTCTGAAGTTGCCCTTATTAATTTGTTGAAATGTTGTTGGAAAAGATGTTTCACCAAAACAAAAACCATTTCATAGTTTTCACGAGCGATCAAAACACATTGCCTGTATCACACTTTAATTGTCAAGCAACACCAAAAGGAACTTTCTTACCTTGTTTCACTTAAGACTAACAGCTTGGGGGAGAAAAATCCCAGGACATTATTCTCTGCAAATTCTCTGAGTAACCGTGTGCTGTCCAGAGGTTCAGAGTGTTCATTGTCTGTCTCTTGGGACATTTAGAAATACAACCTACCAGTACACACAGTTTTGTTTTTTAATTATATTATTCTTCATTACGGGTATGATTTGCTTGAGGTTATGTCAACTCCAAGTGCGCTAGTTATGCTTCCTGTATAAGTGTCACAGCACAGCTCAGCCTCTCTGTGGCTTCTCTGTCCAGGCTAGCTGGCCCTCCCTCGCGGCAGCTGAAGGGAGCAGTCGAGTGAAGGTGTTCATTAACTGCAGAGGAGAGGCTTGTTAGCACAAGAACTTTCCAGCTACAGTTGGGAGCTGTGTCTTTGACTTTCATCTTAAAACACTGTGATACTGGTGCGCCTGTAGCTCAAGTGGCTAAAGTGCCAGCCACATACACCAGAGCTGGCGGGTTCGAATCTGGCCGGGACCTGCCAAACAATGACAACTACAACCAAAAAATAGCCAGGCATTGCGGCAGGTGCCTGTAGTCCCAGCTACTCGGGAGGCTGAGGCAAGAGAATTGCTTAAGCCCAGGAGTTGGAGTTTGCTGTGAGCTGTGATGCTACAGCACTCTACCCAGGGCGACAGCTTGAGGCTCTGTCTCAAAACAAACAAACAACAACAACAACAACAAAAAGAAAACCACTGTGATACTGCTCACTTTCAGCTGGAGTTCCTTAGTGACATTTGGGGCTGGACATTGTTTGTTGTGGGGGCTGTCCTGTGCATTGCAGAATGTCTAGCAGCAGCCCCCTACCCTGTGTCTACCCACTAGATGCTAGCATTGCTCCCAAGTGGTGACAACCAAAAACGTCTTTAAACATTACCAAATGTCAGGAGGAGGGTAAAATCGCATCCTATTCGGCACCTCTAGTGCAAGACTTAATGGCTTCTAGCCAATAATTTCAACAGGGAACTGCTGGAGGGCCTTGTGTGTATGACACAAGGAGGAAAGGGCTTGTGATCTGATCTTTTTGCTGCTTTGAGAAGGACCCTTGGCTGCTCTGTGGGGAATAGAAAGAAAGGAGACAAGAATTGGTGTCCTCAGAGACCAGCTAAGTCCACAGCACTGGTCCAGGCAAGAAGAGGTCATGGCACAGAGCAGGATTTTAGCAGTGGGAATGGAGAGGAGAGGATGGATTGGAGAAATGATTAGAGAGAGAGCCACAGCCGCCAGGCCAGTGGATAGACTAGAAAGCATTGTATGGAAAAAATTGGCATCCAACATGGCTCTCAAGTTGTTAGCTTCAGGGCCATGTACCGAGAGGTGGGATATTAGAGGACAAACTAATAGAGCGGGGGGACACTGGGGAAAGGGGGTACAGAATCCCATTTTGTGATCCCCATGGATAGTCCAGCAGAGAAGGTGAGGAGGTAGTTGGGTCTAAGAGTCTTAGAGCTTAGGAGAGGAGTTGGGAAAATAGGTTTGGTCAAAAAAGGGATAGTATTTGAAGCTGTGGAGAAGCAAGTGAAGATAGAAAAGAATTGAGAACCTCATACGCTTGGTAGCTCTGTAATTTCAAGATCTGTTTTCAACCCCCCACCCCCAACAGATTAGAGACAGCAAATTAGAAGTGGGAAGAGGCTAGCAGAGCCTTAGAGTAGCTAGATTTAGTAGGAAGCTCAGTTAAATTTGAATTTCACATAAACAGTGAATAATTTTTTACCTAAGTATATTTCAGACATACATATTTTGTCTGGCAACTCGAAATGGAGGCCAACACACCAGGGAAAGACAGCAGTGTTTGATATGGTTATGATGTGTACCTTGAGACAGAGAAAATGGAACAATGCTTGATACCTTCTCTGTTTGAGAAGATGGGGAAATGTGTATGTTTGAAAATGTATTTCCAAAATGTGATGTGTGATAGAGTTAAACATTCCTACAACAGCCATAACCACAACCACCCTGAAGAACCAGCCTCAACCTCTCAGCCGTCTGTGCTGCTAAGCTATAGTTGAATTTTCTGGATAACTCTATAGGCCTAAGGGACAAGAAGGCACCTTAGGAGATAGAAGAAGACAGTTAGAAATGCAAGAGCTCGTTATCCCCAACAGGACAAGAGACTCAAAATCAGTGGTAGTATTCATTGATCATAGCATGAAACATTTTATGAACAGTCTGTTTTAAACATTTCTGTTTTGCAGCTGAAAAAACTAAGACCTCATGCTGAGTGATGCAGATGGTGGAGCCAGGTCACACGATTTCTAAGCATAAACTTCACCCAAGGATGATATCCAGAAGATTGATCAACTGTGGGACCCTAGATGAGAAAGAACAAGGAGAACATGATGGCTCTTGAGCTGAGTCGTCCCGCAAACCCCTGCTGGGCTGTGTGTGCCTCCGGGTGGCTCAGGGCAGGGTTCACTTCCTAACTGACCCTGAAGTCCTGTGCTTCAGTATTTTACCATCCAGGCAGACATGCTGGTGCTTGTGTGTTGAATAAGGGCCTGGTTTCCAGCCCTTCTTCTAGCCGGCCTTTTCTCTGTGGCGCTCTGTCTCCACTTGTCAGATAAAACAGAGAAATTTCTTTCCACTGCAAACTAAAGGAAAGTGAAGGAGAAGCCAGATTGTCTGCCTCCTGGAGCATTTGTAGACAGACAACTTTTAAATAGAAGTAGACGCACAGGGTTCTGAGAACTGTACAGGAACAGTGAGTCTCAGCCACAGAGCCCTCTAGAAAGAAACACTCAAGCTCCTGCCCTGACGTTTGATATGTGGCTATTCAAGAAAAAGCGGTCTTTTTGTTTCATGTGAAATCTCAAGATTATGAAGTGAATTTAAAGTAATCATAGAGTTGCCCTCCTCCAGCCTGGCTGGTTAATTACATTGAGCACAGAGTTGACTATAGTCCCTGGCCAACACCTGGATGACAGCCAGTGAGAGACCCTGAGCCAGAGGACCCACCTAAGCCACTCCTGGATTCCTGACCCACAGAAACTGAGATAATATTTTTTATTTTATTTATTATTATTATTATTATTTTTTTTTTTTCCAGTTTTTGGCTGGGGCTGGGTTTGAACCTACCACCTCCAGTATCTGGGGCCGGCACCCTACTCCTTTGAGCCACAGGCACCGCCCCGTATAATAAATGTTATTTTAAGTTGTTAGGATAATTTGTTATGTGGCAATAGATGACCAATACATATACTAAAGTCATTCTGCACTTGGGTCAGTAGCACAACATTGTGCCATCAAATGCATCTCAAGGCTCAACTGGAGGAGGAGCCACTTCCAAGTCCATCTAAGTGGTTGCAGACAGGAGTCCCTTTCTCAAAGGCTATTGAACTGAGGGCTTTCATTCCTTGCTGGCTGTTGACCAGAGGCTTTCCTCTGTTTCTTGCAATGGGAACCTTTCCATAGGACAGCTCACAGCATGATAGCTGGCTTCATCAAAGAAAGAGCACAGTAACAGTCTCTAGAGCTTAGTCTGGGATGTGCTATCCCATCACTTCTACCACATTTCTGTTTGTTAACATGGATTCTGGCCTTGCTCTTACCTCACCCTAATCCTAATGACTGGAGTTCCTATAATCAACCCTTTACCTTGGTACTCTGATTATCTCACACCTTCTACCCCAGGTATCTTGCTCCTGCCAGAGATACCATTTCTAAACCTAAGCTCTGAGGCCTTGGACTTGGATCCTGTCTCTGACTTACAGGCAGTGTGGGACCAAGCACATAGCCCTCCTCTTCTTTGTAGCCAACTTCCCCATCATTGCTTGCTAGTTTTGGCATGTCTTCTAGCCCACTGAGGCACTCGCCTCCCTGTCCATCTCCCTACCACCACTGCCAACCTACCTCTGTGCTTCTTTCTTTCTCTTTCTCTCTCTCTCTCTCTCTCTTTTTGAGACAGTCTCACTTTGATACCCTGGGTAGAGTGCCATGGCTTCATATCTCACGGCAACCTCAAACACATGGGCTCAAGTGATCCTCTTGCCTCAGCCTCCTGAGTAGCTGGGACTACAGGTGCCTGCCATAATGCCCACTATTTTCTTTTAGAGATGGGGGTCTCACTCTTGCTCAGGCTGGTCTCACTCCTGAGTTCAAGCAATTCACTCACTTCACACAGTGCTAGGATTATAGGCGTGAGCTACTATGCCTGGCCTATTTGCTCTACTTTCTGATGCTATGTGCCTGGGGTCTCCCAGATGGCCTATAGTCCAACTCTTTGGATATGGCTGTCCAGCTATCTGAACATCCCCTCATACATTTAAGTTTGGCTTGATCCACTTTTCTGGTCTTTTTCAAGCTGAAAATCTAGTTTCTAAGACCTTGCTTCTCCTAGTCTGATCCTCCCTATAGCCCAATGACTTCTTATATTGACCCGTGAAATAGATCCAGCTATGTATTAAGTTATGCCAGAATAAATGACACAATCATGGAAAATAGCTTTGTTAAATGGATGCTGATTAGTTTTATTAGATAAAAAATGGCGACCAGAAAAGCTTTAGGCGAATTTTTTCAATTTTCTGTTTCTTTTTTTTTGGGGGGGAGGGAGGGAGATATAGATAAAATTAGAAAGTTGGTTCCTATAGGTTTAAGAAAGCTTCTTAAAACCCCCTTGTGAAGCTACCATCTCAGTCAAAATGAAGTGAAAAGGATCATCCAAAGGCAAGAGTGAAGACTGGGAGAAATGGCAACTAAATGCAGTGTGGTGTCCAGGATGGATCCTGGAACAGAAGAAGCACATTAGTGGAAAAACTTGTGGACTACGAATAAACTCTAGGGTTTAGTGAATTGTAACACACTGATGTCAGTTTCTTAATTTTGAAAAATGTACCCAGCTCACTTAAGATGTTAACTGCTGGGAAACTTGGTGAGGGGTTAAAAAAATAAACCCTCCAGGGAAATTTGGAGAATTTTTCTATTATGAAGAAATCCTTCACAAAAGCTTGAGGACGTGTTGGCTTTTGTTTTGTTTTGTTTTGAAGAGGATGTGATCCCAAGAGCACTTCTGTTTCCTCCCCTGTCCAGATGCCATCTCTTAAGTCAAGACTATGAGGAACCATATGGTTGCTGTCCACATTCTTCTTAGCTCAGAATGGTTTGAAACAGATGTTTCCACGCAACCATTTGGGGACAGAATGGGTTTCCATGCTAAGAAACTCACACCCACCCTCATGTGTATTTGTAAATTTCTTTCCAATGCATCACTTTCTGTTGTAGCAATCTTCTCAAATGCATGAAGTCCTGGCCTCAGTGGCTACACACAAGTGTGCATTTAAGGAGATGGAGAAAGATTTGAATTTTACTTCATGACATTTTTGGTGTGAGTGAATTCAGGTAAGCAAGTGTCCCCTGTTCTCGACCATGCTTTTTTCCATTTATTCTGGATGGTCACTCCTGGAAAGTGTCCTGCTGGAAAAGCAAGTACAGATGAATTTGGTAAACTCATTATAGAGGAACTATAACAAACCCTTCCCCCAGGTGACCACCAGATTGTCAAAAAATGTGTTTAACATGACATCTCCCAGCTGTGACATTTTCCTGCAACTAGGTAGAGGCCAAGCATAATTTGGGGGAAAATGAAACTTCCAGCAGCATGCTCAGATAATGACTCAAGTTGCTCCCTGGGTATTTTCCAAGGTAATGTAAGTACAGTTGAGGGTGTTTTGAACATTAGTATCTCTTCAGGAGGATAAGGGTAATATTTAAGGCTCTGTTGCTGTCCTATGCAGCAGGTGTTTGCTGTCTTCAAGAAAGACTGTGGCAAATTTTTTCAAATGAAGGATCCGATTTTCACTCAAGAGTGTGCTTGTTTTAAAAGTTTTTGTTTTACTACTGTGAGAATATATATATTTTGGGGGGGGACGGAGTTTCACCTTGTCATCCTCAGTAGAGTGCTGTAACATCACAGCTCACAGCAACCTCAAACGCTTGGGCTCAAGTGATCCTCTTGCCTCAGCCTCCCAAGTAGCTGGGACTACAGGTGCCTGCCACAACACCTGGCTCTTGCTCAGACTGGTCTTGAACTCCTGAACTCTAGCAATCCACCCGCCTTGGCCTCCCAGAGTGCTAGAGAGAATTTTTTTTTTTTTTTTTTTTTTTTGCAGTTTTTGGCTGGGGCTGGTTTTGAACCCACCACCACCGGCATATGGGGCTGGCGCCCTACCCCTTTGAGCCACAGGCGCCGCCCAACTAGAGAGAATATTATTAAAGAAAATGAAACAGATCCATACAGCCAGTGTCTTCCTTGCAAGACAAAAGGACCACCTTCCTATAAATAGGTTAGTAAAAATCAGTAAATAAATCTTAGTGAAGAGACAAAACACTGATGATGAAATTATTGATTTATTTTTTCTGTATTTTTTATGCATAAAAATAAGAATAATGTGTTTTCTTTCTTTCCTTTATAGATCAAGTTCTCATGTTGTGGATAGCATTCTAATTTCTTTCTTTTTTTTTTTTTTTTGAGACAGAGTCTCACTGTGTCGCCCTTGGTAGTGTGCTATGGCATCACAGCTCACAGCAACCTCAAACTCTTGGGCTTAAGCAATTTTTCTGCCTCAGCCTCCCAAGTAGTTGGGACTACAGGTGCCCACCACAACGCCTGGCTACTTTTTTGTTGCAGTTGTTTAGCTGGCCTGGGCTGGGTTTGAACCCGCCAGCCTCGGTGTATGTGGCTGGCACCGTAACCTCTGTGCTATGGGCACTGAGCCAGCATTCTAATTTCTTACTTGCTTATCTCTGTCCACAGGAAGATCAGTCTGCAGGCCACAGTGCTGGGCATGGAAGGATTTCCTTTAATTTCACAGCTCTATGATGTGTATACAGCCCAGGGCCTCGTGGAGTATAGTCTTTGCGGAACCATCAAGGTACGAGGCTGAGGTCCTTGATTTCCCTATAGAGTTCCAGAACCCTCTCCTTGGGGCTGCTTCAGCATTTGGCATCACATGACACAGAGATCACGAGAATGGGACCTATATCAATAAGAATGCCCGCACTAAGTGGTTATTGGCATTTTCGATTATGTGATATCAATAATAACTGGAATCCTGGGTTTCTCAACGTCCACACTATTGACATTTGGGGACAGATAATCCTTTCTGAGGGGGCTGAGGGGTTCTCTGTGCATTGTAGGATGCTTAGCAGTATCCCTCCCCTCTAGCACCCCTCAAATTCTCTCTAGGTTGCCAAATGGCCTTGTGGGGGCATGATAACACCCCACTCCTGCCCCTTTGAGAAACCCAGTTGTCTTCAGTAGGGCAGAAGTAGCCAACTCAGAGCAGCTAAGAAAGAGGCCAAAAAGCCCATGATCTCTATTAGGCAGAGAGACAGATTTGAAGGCAGCTTTGTTAGGGTGAAAGAAAAGCAGGCCTAACTCCATTCTGTTGTAACTCTTATTCCTGAGAATAAGTCTGGAGGCAAAGCAGACCTGACTCCATTCTGTTGTTTTGTTACATTTTATTGCTTAAAACAAAACAAAAGGAAACGGTTCTGCTTGCCTCCCCCCCATTGCATGGTATTTTAAGTGTACCTGGTTAGAACTGTTGGAATTATTAGTGTTGTGTAGAAAGTCACTGACTACCCTCGTGACAACAACCCTCTGATTATGTTAAGGTGGTCTTCATACCATCCGTATATGATATTGAAATGTTAAAAGAACAAGCTTGACTCCATTTTACTATTTACTCCCTTTTATGTTCAAAACTAGTTCCTCTTGTTTGCCCTCACATTGTGTAGCTGTAAATGCATTTACTTGTGATTGTGGCCCTAGTGATTATAGCTTCTTCTGATCATGCCCTTTATGACCCTGACCTGTAAGTTCCCCTCCCTGCATTTCCCACCTAGGACATTGCGGTCTGTACCTATTTTGTAAGAAAGAAAAATCACTAATCACTCGGGCGATCATAACATTGTGTAAAATGACTAACCGCCCTACCCTCTATCCTGAGTCCTTCTATCCATTTAACTGCTGTTTTCGCTTCTGTAATAAAGCTTGCTTGCTCCCCAGAAAAGTTCTGCTCTATAAAAACCAAAACCACAAACAACTCGGGGCTGCTCTCAGAAACCCCATCTTGGGACACTGAGGCAGTCGCCTGCTGGCTCTTCAATAAAAGGACTCCTCTTTAAGTTTGACTTGTCTGGCAGTGTGATCTTTGAGAGACTCCTGGGCATAACAGCTTTTGTCCTCCCAAGACATCTGTCATATTAAAAATTCCTTCTTGGCTCGGCACCTGTAGCTCAAGTGGCTAAGGCACCAGCCACACACACCAGAGATGGCAGGTTTGAATCCAGCTTGGGCCTGCCAAACAACAATGACAACTACAAGCATAGCTGGGCATTGTGGTGGGCACCTGTAGTCCCAGCTTCTTGGGAGGCTGAGGCAAGAGAATTGCTTAAGCCTGGGAGTTGGAGGTTGCTGTGAGCTGTGATGCTAGGGCACTCTACCCAGGGTGACAGTTTGAGGCTGTCTCAAAAAAAAAAAACAATTCCTTTCTTCTTTTCCTTGCCAATTCTCATTGTCTCAATAATTGGATCTTTGTGGAATGAGCAACTGGATCCAGACAGAAACCCCTCTGTGGTTTCAACAGCAGTGTTATTAATGAATATGATTTTTAAATATTGTATCGGGAAGATCTGCAAAATGCAACAAACCAATATTTTGCTAATGACCAACATATGATGTTACAAAATTGTGCATTGTGCATGGGTAGAAGAGCTATTCGAAATGCAAGATACACCAATAGGTTTTTAATGTAATAGACTATGAAAAGTTCGACAGCATGGTTTCAAATCTCATAACACATTTTTTCTCTGAGAAACCACTTGTTGTGATTTGTCATATACCAAAGAATATCCACAGCTGTTTAAAAAGGATATTAAGATACTCTTCTCATTTCCAAATAAATCTGTATGAGGCTGGATTTTCTCCCTATTTTTCAACCAAAGCAATGTTTCTGATATATTAAACACTGAATAAAGGAAACCAAAAATATTTAACCCCAAATATATTTCTTTGACGTATTTCAAGTGGCTATTCGGAGAAGCAGGAAACACAGGGTAGTAAAATAGTTGCCTTTTTAGGGGAGATTTGCATCTGTAAAGAAAAATCTGCTTTGGCAAAATAAAAAGCCAGGGTTTCCTGCCCCACCACCTTCAGCATATAAGGTTTGGCTACTGGAAGAGAGAGACTGAGAGTCTGCCACCTTTGGGGGTCTGACAAAAACGTACTCTTTCTGAGAGCTGCTACCTGTGAGGCTTCATTGCTTAACAAGACCGCCTTTGCTAACCAGCCCTTTCCTCTCCTCTCCTCCCATAAAGTGTCTTGCTATGCTACAAGCCCCTGTTCTTTTTCTATAACCCCAAGAGGGCATAAAAGTGTTAACCATCTGGCCCTTTTTTCTGAGTGTTCATATTTTGTATGACTATTTTGCACACATATGCACATTAATAAATTTTCTATGCCCTCCAGGCATGGCTCACGCTTATAATCCTAGCCCTCTAGGAGGCCGAGGCGAGTGGATTGCTTTAGCTCAGAAGTTCAAGATCAGCCAGAGCAAGAGCAAGACACCCATTCCCCATGTCTACTAAAAAGAGTTTGAGGTTGCTGTGAGCTATGATGACTGCATAGCACTCTACTCAGGGTGACAGAGTGAGACTCTGTTTCAAAAAAATAAAAAATAAATCAATGTTCTATGCCTCTTCTCTTATGAATCTGCCTATTGTCAATAGATTTTTAGAAACCTTCAGAGGGCCAAGGGGAAGTTTACCGTCCCATCCCCATAGTAGCAAATATGAGAATCTGACTGCCTCTCTTTAGGCAGACACTAAAGAAATTGCAAAATATAAGACAATAGATTTTTTTATTTTAGAAAATAGTTATTTTCACAAAATATGTTGTTTATATTGACACTCAATGGGTTTATTATTGCTATTTTAAAATAATTAAGAAATACTTTAAAATATTTCTGTTTTAACTTCTAATGCCATAAACATAAATTGATATAATCCACATAAACACATATTCTTTGGAGTCCTGGATGATTCTTAAGACAGTAAACATTTCCTGAGACCAAAATGTTTGAGAACTGATGACTTTCATTATAAACAAAGATATCTATTTTAAAATTTTGAAATTGCCGATAGTGTTATAAAGAATACAATAATAGTAACCCACAGTAGACTCTGTGTAGATGAGAAAACAGATAGAGCCCACTTATTTTAATAATAACTCCAGTAAGTAAAAATATCTGACTGGCATAAATTATAAAATTAAAAATTCTGAGATCAGTTTTTTTGTATCTGTTTTGGGAAATAGGAGGAGTACCCAATTACCAATCACCATATCCAAATGCCTATTTCCAAGTATACACAATATAAAGGTGAAGGAAAAAATGACAAAAGAATAAATGTTAGTGGAAAGACAACTCTAGGGCTGGGCACGGTGGTGCATGCCTGTAATCCCAGCACTCTGGGAGGCCGAGGCGGGTGGATTACCTCAGCTCACAGGTTCAAGACCAGCCTGAGCCACAGTGCGACCCTGTCTCTAAAAATAGCTGGGTGTTGTGGCAGGTGCATGTAGTCCCAGCTACTCGGGAGGCTGAGAGAGGAGGATTGCTTGAGCCCAGGACTTTGAGGTTGCTGTGAGCTATGACATCACAGCACTCTACCAAGGGTGACAAAGTGAGGCTCTGTCTCAAACCCCCCCCCCCACAAAAAAAAAAAGACTCCTCTGTTTCATTTGAACTAC
>CAUYPK010162865.1:0-20909 GCA_963574355.1 Loris lydekkerianus | reverse complement strand
GTTATGATGTGATTTTTGGTCTTCTGGGTATATGCCCAGTAGAGGAATTACAGGATTGAATGGCAGTTCTATTTTTAGATCTCTAAGTGTTCTCCATATATCTTTCCAAAATGAATGTAATAATTTGCATTCCCACCAGCAGTACAAAAGTGTTCCCTTTTCTCCGCATCCACGCCAACATTTCTGGTCTTGGGATTTTGTGATATAGGCTAGTCTCACTGGAGTTAGATGATATCTCAAAGTAGTTTTGATTTGCATTTCTCTGATGATTAGAGATGATGAGCATTTTTTTCATATGTCTGAACGCCATGCGCCTGTCTTCTTCAGAGAAGTTTCTCTTCAAATCCCTTGCCCAGCCTGCGATGGGATCACTTGTTCTTTTCTTGCTAATGCGTTTGAGTTCTTTGTGGATTCTGGTTATTAAACCTTTGTCAGAGACATAACCTGCAAATATCTTCTCCCATTCTGAGGGCTGTTTGCTTGCTTTGCTTACAGTGTTCTTGGCTGTGCAGAAGCTTTTTAGTTTAATCAAGTCCCAGTAGTGTATTTTTGAAGCTGCTTCAATTACCCAGGGAGTCCTCCTCATAAAATACTCACCCAGACCGATTTCTGACTTTCTCTTCAAAGTACAACATTTCCCTATCCCAACTTTATGCTTACTGGTACTTTTACTGTAATTGTTCATTTATATCCTTTGCCCAACATCTCATCTTCCCAAGGACAGTCCCGATGCTTTAGTTGACTCTGTTACTCTAGTGCTTAAAATTGCACCTGCTGGATACATTTACTTATTGATTTAACTGACTTCTAATTTGTGTTTCTTAAGTGAAAGGCTCTATGATAAGTGCTGGAGATACAGATGCATATAAAGAAAACACTATTTCTGCCTTCATTTAGTGTACACAAATGTGAAAAAACTGTTTATAACATTATTTATCTTTAGTGCTATGGGTAGTGTAAGAAAAGAGAGTTATAAGGATATAAGGCAGGAAAAACCTGACATACTCTTAAAGATCTGAAAAAAAATAAGGAAATGTTATACAGGCTCGAATGTAAAGGATAAGTAGAGATTAATGAATTATCTAAAGTAAGAAACAGCATGATCCAACATGTCTATTGACTAAATGAAATAATGTAGTTGTTAGTTATAAGACCACACTCCAGAGACAAACAACTTTTATTAGCTATATCAAATCTTTCCTTTTGTACTACGTATTTCAACCGGTTACATTTAATATTCTTTTTTTCTTCTGGGAAACATCTCCTATGCACATCTTAACTAACATCACCACAAAAATATTTAAATGCACATGTAAATCTGACATAGTTATACTTATGTAAGTTGTAAGTCTAGTCTCAAATCTCAAGGTATCATCCTTTGAAGGTTTGACAGACTAGATGATGAGCTCAAATGGACTTGCAAGCTACTCTTTTCTGTGATTTTTCAGGATATCAGTTATTTTTAACCTCCTCAATAAACCATGAAAACAAGAAACAGGATTGATTCTTCCAAATGTTGTCCACAGCAGGCAGCCAAAAGTATAGTTTTTATGTATTCTGGCCACAAGAGAATTTACAATTGTAATGACATTTCAATAAAATATATTAGACTAAATGTTCCTTCTAAACATCTCCTGCCAATGCCAGGTTCATAGAAGGTACTCCGTAACTAATTGTTTAAGCCAAGAGCATTGGACTGCTGACATGTAAAATAAATGAATAATAAACATGTTAAGTTTTTAAAACTTCTTGGAAATGTGAGAGTGTGGCTTCTGGACACCAAACAGCTGGTTAAACTAATTTTTATTTCATCATGATGTTGATCCCATGCAGACAGAATCTATGTCTATTGTTTCCATTTTCTCTTCACCCCTTATGCCTCATTAGGCTTGCAATGGAGAAAAGGCTGGCAACATATAAAGCTTAGATCAATCATTCCTCCATAGGCCAGAGCAGCAAAATCAATCACTGTCCACTCAAGTGGTTCTCAGCTATTGACTTCAAACTTTCCTGATTTAGAGGTTACTGTCCAGTTAGTTGTGCTGATGTTGAATGTTTGTGCTTCAGCATATTCCTTAGCGATCTTCAGAGAATTCACCCTACCATATCTCTATTAATTTTATGTGAATTGATGAAGGTTGGGAATCTTTAACGGGTGATTATGAGCTTGATAATAACACCCTGAAGTTCTCATCAACAGTTTTTATATAGAAACTTCTCCTAGTTGGCTGAGAAATTTATACCTTTCAATTTCAAATCTCATGTCATATCGATTTTCTGAAAGCTTCAAATATTAACCATTAATATATCCACATAATGAAAAATTGGCCATAGCTATGAGAATCAAGCTCTTTTAAAAATGTGAAGAATATGTGATTTGTGTTGACACAGTTTTAAAATGTCATTTTCCCTATGATCATTATCAAATCTAATTGTTGATGATTGCTACAGAAATATTTATCACATTGAGAATTATGGACAATTTCTTGATTTACACATAGTAGGTATTAGACATTATGACTTTATATTGGTGGCTTTTGATCATTAAAATTTGTTTTTTCTTTACATTTCAACCATATACTCTGCTCAGAAATAGAACATTATTGGCATTTCCCCAAATATAGTCTTGCTGGTCTATATGTAGTCACAGAACACAGCCGAAACTCAGCTCTTCCAACTAAAATCTGTCTTGAAAAAAGGTTCAATTTAGAATTGATTGCAACCAAGCCTTCATATAAACAAAGCATTTAGAAGGAAACAAAATGAGTCAACTTATCAGTTGAAGTGTCTGGCAAATTAAAAGTTGTGTGTGGTGATTGATCATATTTTGAGTCTGATACTTTGTTGTTGTAAAAAAAAAAAATAAACAACTGAATTTTCTTGCTGTCCAGAAGCCATAGGTTCCAAAAGCCAAACAGGATGTTTATTCACAAGTTGAAAACCAGGAAAGAAAGTGTCTGTAAGTAAAGCAATGTGTGATGAAGTGAAAATGACAGAGCTGAAGTTTCAGCTTCCCATGATAAAAAAATTTCTGAAGAGTTTTATGAAATGAAATACAATGTCTATCTAGTGATATTGGAAACAAGTCAATCGCAAATATTCCAAATATCAAAGTAAAGATAACGCTCTAATGTATTGACCATGCAATATAATTTCTTTGAGAACAAAAGGAAAGACCAACAATAGAAATTCTGCACGCACTAACTGAGAAGAGCCCCTTTAATTCTATGCCCTCTGTACAGGGCTGCTTCTGTCAATAGAAGGCAGATGTGTTAAAAGTAGAAATGCATTCACCGTACATCTTCGTTAGTGGCAGTGGACGGTTCAGAAGTGTTGTAGTACGAAGTGAACTAGAGTTTAGTGTCATGAATCACAGAAATTGTGTGCACAACTTTAAAAAGTCAACGATTAAATAAAAGGGTAATGGGTGGGACCTCACCTACTGCGCATATTGCAAGGGAACATGTCAAATATATTAATGGTAGAGTATAAATGTCTAAACACAACTAAATAAGTGAGGTGAACACTATGTTAACTAAGTTCGATGTAAATATTCTACATGGTATGGTATATAAAATCAACACATGCTACCCCATAAATGCAGTAATGTACACAGTTATGATCTAACTAAATAAACTAGTGAAGCCAAATAAAAATAAAATAAATAAAAATGTATTAGAAACCAAAAAAATTTTTTTGATAAGGGCAGACACAGAAGAATATAAATGTTAATACATTTAAAAATTTTTGAAATAAATGAAAAATTGAAAAGGTCCCACTATATTATAAACATATGTATTCATTTATATTTATATATTTAACCAAATTTCCCAACTAATGATTTCTTTCACCACTTCCCTTCTCTCATGTCTGTGCCACTTATACTTCAATTAAAACATTTAAGAAACTGATTTATTTAATATTTGCTATGAATCCTATGCAGTCAAAGGTTTGGTTGTGTTTTGTTTAAAAATACAATCTTTAAAAGTGTTATATCAAAATACCACAGATTCCTTAAAGATATGTTAAAACACTGTAGAAGATTGAAACTGGACCCACACCTTTCACCATTAACTAAGATAGACTCTCACTCGATAAAAGATTTAAACTTAAGACATGAAACTATAAAAATTCCTATACTATTTAGAAGAAAAACAAAGAAATTGGAAAGGCAAAGAGAGAATTTAGCTGCCAGGGCTGAGAGATGTGCTCATGGCATTGAAAATAGAATTTGGAATGCAATTTTTCATAAAAACATTAATGCAGATGGTGATTGAACCCATCAGGAGGGCAGGATGGATGTAAAAATAACCAAACCTGGGGCCACAGAGACCACAGGATCTTAATTTTACCATAGACATGCTGTGTGTCCTTGAGCAAGTTACCTGACCTATCTGAGCTTTGGTTGCCTTTGACATAGAGAATTGTGATAACATATATAAAGACCTGGCTCGGTGCCTGTGGCTCAAGTGGCTAAGGCACCAGCCACATATACCTGAGCTGGCAGGTTTGAATCCAGCCCAGGCCCACCAAACAATAATGATAGCTGCAACCAAAAAATAGCTGGGCATTGTGGCAGGCACCTATAGTCCCAGCTACTTGGGAGGCAGAGGCAGAAGAATCGCTTATGCCCAGGTGTTGGAGGTTGCCGTGAGCTGGGATGCCAGGGCATTCTACCCACGGCGACAGCTTGAGGCTCTGTCTAAAAAAAAAAAAAAAATGTAAAGACCAGAGTAATGAGTCTGGAAAACAAGAGATGCTCAACAAGCATCAACTTTATTAGTATGGTTAGTACATAAAAGCCATGGCACGACATGGATTATGTGTACTTTTGTGGTTTATACTTGGAACCCAACCACTATTGTTCCTATAAGAAAAAGAATTCTGATTCAGGAAACCCACTTTTTAAGAAAAAGTTATACTTCCAAATTAATTTACAAATTGGGCACTGTCTGTTCTTGTTTTTTAGGATCCTTTGCAGATCTAAAATCACTTGATACATTTAAGAACATAAAATGTATTATGTATAACTCGGTTGCTCATAAAATTATCATGTTTGATATATTTAGAGATGTGAGGACTAGGGAAGAAAAGAAATTCAGAAATATGCAGGGGATTTATTTTACTATTTTCCCAGGTTGAGGAAGAAAAAGAAAAATGGTCCAGGAAATTCAGTTTCTTGAGTCCTTCACATCCCTAGAGTGACCTAACTCTCCTCTTCCAGGCAAGTAGTATCGGCCAAGACAAGATTCTTGCAGTGTGAGACACTGCCCACCACCAGAGGACCAGACAGTTAGATAAGTGAAAATGGGCCACCATGAAGAACCCTGCCAAATCCAAGGTCCTTGGAATTCCCCTGAAATTTTGTGGATATGTTGCGCCACTCTGAAGGAAGAGTGGCACTGGCATTTATCAGTTTGCTACTTTAAAGATGTTTCCTATGAATCATCTAAGAGATTTCAAAGAAAGTTTGGAGAATTTCTGTCCTCTATACATCCTCAGAAAAAGCCAACTATTGTGAGATCTAGGTGGATGCTTGAGTTTATAAGTGCCAACTATCTATTAAGAATTAAATCTTCATACAAGAAGGCAAGGTGAAGTAATGGGAGGGGGAGGATGGTAGCTGGATGTCAGTTTGGAATCCTTTCCGCTGTGTGCAACATGTCTTGAAAAAACTGAATAAGGATGCTTAGCTCATATAATATGAAGTTTGGAACTGGAGCAGTCAGCTTAATCCAGTGGCTCAATCATGTCACCCAAGAGCCAGGGTCTTTCTATCTTTTGCTCTGCCATCCTCAGCCATGTTGCACTTTGTCTTCAGGCTTGAATTCTCATGGTGACAAGGTGGCTGCAGAAGCTCCAAGCCTCTCATTCTCACACATCACCCAAAGACCTAGAGAGAACATCTTTTTCTGCATCTCTATTTAAGAGGAAGAAAAACATTCCCCAAAGCACGCTCCCTTAGTTAAGTAGTTAAGCACACAGACTTAACTGCTATCTCATTGGCCAGAATTCTGTTTTGTGTTTATTCCTGAAATAATCACTGACAAAGGAGAATATAATTAGCATGATTGATTTGTACTCAGAGAGATTGATCTCCTGGGACCAAGGAGGAGCCCAGCACCTGAAAGCTAACACCTGAACAAAAATAGCTCTGTTAGTAAGCAAGCAGTGCAACATCATAGTCAAGTGATCTAAGCACTCAAGGAAGCCTGGGAAAGATAGCCCTGCCCCTTGGAGCATGATCTTTCTATCCTGTACTAGAGGAACAAAGCCCTTTCTCAAATGTTTGTTCCAGGGCAAGAGACGAGAATGGGAACTGAATCCCCAAAAGGCTGTCCTTCAGACTCATGTCAGTCAATACAGCAGTTTCAGAGGCCTTTCTTAGAGTGTGAACTCATTCTTCCCCATGACTTTCAGAGCCATTAAACCCTCTAAAATGAGACATTGGATGTTAACTGCATCCCCTGGATGGTCCCTGATGTCACAGGAGGAGCAGTCCTCAACTTCCAAGTACTCTGTTCATAACTCTGATAAGCATAATGTTGAAGATCAGTTCATTAGGGTGATATTTCATATTACATTAGGGAATGCTTTCTATGGTCTAAATGTGAAGGCAACGAAGATTTCTCCTTCCCTCCCTTACCTGCTGCCACAAAGTGAAAGGGTGCCATCAACCTGTAAAAGGCAATAACCTCATTCACTTTAATAACCTCTCCCCTTTTGGTTATGATATGTTAATTCCAAACCAGGGAAGAGGAATTTATGGGAGCATTTAGGTTCTGGTCTGCCATCACCTTTTAACAATCTTAATTAATCTCTGAGATAACCATTCCCATTTCTTAAAAAATGGGCCAAGTTAATTAGTATGAGAATTGCTTAAAATTTCTCTCTTCAGATATTCTACAAGTTTCTGAAAAGAGACTCTTAGCATGAAAATTAAGATATGAGGTATTCCAGCTGGTAGAGATTTTCAAAAGACTCCAAAAGGCAGTATATAACTAGATTTATTTTCTTTTACAGTTTTAGGTTAGTGCAACTTTATTTTAGGAAATGAAGAATTGTTCATAGGGGGAAGGTGTACAAGGGAACCAGACACCGTCATCCCTGAGGGTCAGGTGGACAAAGTACAGTTGCTGCCTAAGAGATACCCCAAATATCTCTTCCTGCTCCAAAATGCTGTAAATGTCTCCTACATTATGAAAGAGCCATTCTTTCCAAAAATAGGGCTAAAGTTCAAAGAATGTTCTCCAAGAGAAATAATAGTCCAATAATTTGAATCAACACTGGGAGGTAACTGACCATTAATGGGAATCCATGCAAATAGGATTTCATTAGGGAAAAAGGGTATGTGAGAAAAAGGAAAAGACACAAAAACAGAGACTTAAAGGTGATGACAAGCTTTTCTGAATCATCTCATGGCAGCCTGCCTTATCCCTAGCAAGATTGAAGACAAGTCAAACAAAACTACTCTTATTAAACAAAGCAGGAAGAAGTCAGGTCTAAACCTGCAAACCTAGAGATGAAATGATCTCCTACACGCCCCACTGGTATTGCCATGCTCCCTACCTCCTCACCATGGCTGACCTACTAGTCAGGGCTTTGTCTGACCTATCAGTTGCCTGCTGCCTTCTCCACACTCTCTGGGCCATGGAAAGTTGGATTCATCTCAAATGCCAACTCCACCTGATGAGTGGCTGCTCAGAGTGTGTCAAGAACAGACCAGTGTCTGAGACTTTACCCTTTATGCAAGTTAGTAAGTTAGCCTGCCACTGTTTTATGGAGGCTAGTAGAAAACCTGAGGCTCCCGGGTCAGAGATGAAGTGTCATTTGTTATTCACAGCAATAGTAACCAGAATGTCAGCATTTTTGCACCAGTTACCCCAAGCCCTAATTCCCACAGGGTGACAGCAAGAGAGCCAGGTCACCACTGCACACACAACAGGTTGCATTGCAGAAGAAGAACCCCGGGCTTAGGGAACCCAAGTCTTTTATAATGGATTTAAATGTACCTGCTCTTTCCTCCTGAGGGAGACACTATCTTTTCTATCTTCCAAGATTATAAGCAAACCTGTCCTTTGCTCAATAGGAAACACTGCATCTGCCAAGGCTGATCACTACATAAGCTTCCTTGGAAAGACAGTCCAAAATAAAGGGCAGCGAATGCCTCATACATGAGATGTGTGGAAATGCAAGAGACCCATGAAGGATTGTCCAGAACAACGTCCATCCCTCATTTCTGTAGCATCTTATATTCTGGAGACTCTTCCTGTGAGAACCTCACTGTTGGCCACTTCAGTTAATCAGACTAGAGAGGCTAAAACCAAATCCAGTCAATTTCTCTCACGCAACATCTAATTAAGGCCAGTACCCACAGGATGAGACCAACTTGCAGTCCTGGCTTCAACTACGCCCCCGAAGTCCCAGACCCAGCCAGTCAAACAAATCCTATAAGCTATCAGGTTTACCTCAGAAAGGCAGCTGGTTTTTCCTTAAATTTTTATATTGACCTTTCAGCTTGGCCCAAGATATTGGCACAGACATAGCAAGATGTCCTAGTGATTGTACAGACTCCACCTTGGCCCACCTGGAGAAAGTCTAAATCAATTTTGTCAACTATAACAACCCTAGCCAATGAGTTAAGACTAATCTGAATGTTGTCCAGGACCAAGGTAACATCACTAATCACTACCACTACAAGGGTAAAGGTTTCATACCACTTTTTCTATTGGATGACTCTCATCAGAGAATGCCTACAAGGTATATCTCAACAGCTAGTCAGTTACCCTCTAAGAAACTTCCCTGCATGATCAAGGGTGGCTTTACTGTGAAGAAATCACTGTGGTTGTCTGATGGCTACATCATCTACTGTTGGTGTTTCCTCAAACATTTGAGGTTCTCTTACAAGCTCTCTCATAGTGAAAGTCTCAGTGCAATAAGGTGGGGTTATTTTTGATGATAGAGGGCTTCCTTTTTGACGATAGAGATAGTATTTTTCTATAATTATTCTCCTTTCCAGAATCTTTATTTTGTGAGAAGACCTCTGAGTTTTTTTAATCAACCACCTCTGCTGAAAGAGGTATAATAATCCTGTAGTCAGAGCCTTTGAATCTGAGGCTTCTGCTAAGGCTGACATGAAAAAATACCACAGATAGGATGGATTAAATGGCAGAAATTTATTCCTCATAGTTCTGAGGGCTGAAAGTTCAAGATCAAGCTGTCTGTAGGTTTGGTTTCTCCTAAGGCCTCTCTCCTCGACTTGAAGGCAGCCTCCTGTTCACCGTGTCCTCACATGGCCTTTTCCCTGTGTGCACACACCCCTGGTTTCTTCCTTTCTTATGAGGACACCAGTCACATTGCATTAGGACCCACCGTTATGGCTTTATTTAACCTTAATTATCTCTTTAAAGATCCTAACTCCAAATACTGTCACTTTGGGATTAGAACTTCAACATTTAAATTTTGAGGGGACACAATTTCAGTCCATAATACCAACCAACAGAACAACATCTACATATCAAAAGCTGTGAATGTGAAAGGGTGAAGGCACACTCACCAAATTCTGGTCCATCCCTGGTAGAAAATGGCAGGGGAGTCTAGGTACACCTCAGGGAATGCTACTAGCATATTGAAGACTTCTTAATGTGAACTGATCTTTTGCTTTGTTTTGTTTTGGTTTTGTCTTTATTAAATCCTAACTTTATACATTGATGCATTTATGGGGTTCAGTGTACTGATTTGATATACAATGTGAAATGCTTTACTGATTTGATATACAATGTGAAATTACACTGATTAATACATCCATCACAATTATACTCTTTTCTTAAGAGTTTTGAAATGTACCATTGCATTATGCACATTAGGTGAGGTTCCCCAAATACCGTCCCTCCTCCCACCTCCTCCCTCCCCTCCCCTCTCTCTCTTCTTCCCTTCTACTTTCTGGACTATAGTTATGTTTTGCCATTTGTATGAGTGTGTAGGTGGTTATATATTGATTTCATAGAAGTATTGAGTACATTGGATACTTGTTTTGCATTCTTGAGATACTTTACTGATTAGAATATGTTCCAGCTCCATCCAGTTAAACATAAAAAGATATGAAGTCTTCATCTCTTTATGGCTGCTTAGTATTCCATGGTGTACATATACCACAATTTGTTAATCCATTCATGGGTTGATGGGCACTTGGGCTGTTTTCATGTCTTGGCAATTATGAATTGGGCTGCAATAAACATTCTGGTGCAAATGTCTTTGTTGTAAAATAATTTTTGATCCTCTTGGTATATACCTAGTAGAAGAATTGCAGGAGTGAACTGATTTTAATCCTCAGGTGTCATAGTATGAAAAAGAAAGTGTTGACGATGTCCAAGACAACATCCCAAATGCCTTTGGTCTGTGCACTGGACACAGTAGCTGCATCTGGGGGCCTTTTCCTCCCATAGATCTAAATCGAATAGTGACTTGAGCACTCATACCTAATAGAATCACAAAAATTTGAGTTCTTTTCCTTCCTGAAATTCCACAGTATATGTAGGATGAGTGTGTCTGGCCTTTGATCTTTCTTGAAAGCAGAGAGACTTCAACCCCACCTTTAATCATTTTTCTCCTTAAAGTAGCTGAAGTCAGGGTAGATAGAGAATAGGGGTTGGGGAAATGTGAAAGGATAGAGATTTCTCATTTATATTTGATTCTGAGCATCATGGCAGCAGCTCACGCTCAACCAAATGAATTTCCAATGTTTTCTTTCTAACACTCTGTATCAGGCAGAAAGGTCCTCATAGCTAATACCATCTGTGTCACTCTTGAGAATCCCTTCATTCAGCAGCATGTTTTCCACATTGCTTCTTGATTTGTGCCCTCTTGCTGACTCAGACTTGGCTTACACAGCAGCAGCCTTCTTTGTGGATGCCACCTTAATTCGAGGCATCTGCTACACCAGAGGTCAATAAACTATAGTTAATAGATCAAATCCAGCCTGCTGCCTACTTCTGTAAATAAGGTTTTATTGGAACAAAACTATACCCATTCCCTTACAAAATGCCTGTTTTTCCACTACAGTAGCAAAGTTGAGTAGTTGCAACAGACAGTATGGCCCACAAAACCTAAAATATTAACTATCTCGCCCTTCACAGAAAAAGTTTGCTGACCCCTGTGCTGACCCACTGTTACAAGAAAATATCCTTTAAGATCTTGCCAGATTTGATCAAAAGAACTAGGAGAATTTCCCATGGTGGTAGGACTGCTCATAAGACTTTCTATGCTTCTTTGGTTCAGTTTTTCATTCTTTAGTCACTTTCATTAGCAGTGTAAACCCAGTCCAGGACAGCTAGAGCTCAAACACTAGTCAATGTCTTGACTGTGGTTTCCCATGGGAGTTTGTCTTTCTCAGGGAAAGAGCTCCAAAGCTCCAAATCTCTCTTGTAGCAACCAGAACTCTCTGGAAAAAAAAGAAAAAGAAAACCTCCTCTGAGGTCTTTTACACTCCAATGAATCTAACTTTGACATAACAAGAGAGGTTGAGCCATCAAAATCTCAGCTATTGCCATTCTTCCTTAATATATCCACCCCTCAACTCCCAAGTGGCCAAAGTCTTAGTTATTTCTGCCCATAGCAGAAATGTTCCTCCTTTCCTACATCAATCCAGATATGTATCTCTGCAACTCTCGTCTGGAAGGAGTGGAAACATTCCTATTCAGAACAAATGTTAGTACTAGCTATTACAGTCTAGTCTGGAGGCTGACTACTGGATTGGTGAGAATGTCCTCCAGCATGAGGGAGAATTAACAAAACCAGGGCATTTAGGCTGCTGCTTTTGAACTTATTCCTTGGTTCTCATTCTGTAACTACCTCTACAATACCTCCTCATTAGCAAGCAATAATTAATAGGAGGATAATTTATTGTTCAGTTGACTATAAAATTTAGTGAACATGTTAACTATCAATCCCATAAGCTTTACCTAGGCATCATTAGTAGGCCATGAGGGCCTTATTTTTCCTCTTCCTGAAAGCCATGTTTCTATTAGCATCCCATTCTCATCACCAAAACTGTAAAGAAATTAGAGGGTCTGAGATTTCACTCTACTTATAAGCTTACAAGTTACCCTGACATGGTTTCATGGATGCTTGTGGAAGACACAGGACTCCTAGGTCAGAGATGCCTAGATTTATTTACTCAAATCAATAGCAATAGCCAGAGTATCAGCATTTTTGCACCAGTTACCTGAGCCCCAATTTCTACCTGGTGATATAAAGAGAACCAGAGGATAACAACACGTGCAATAAGATACTTTACAGAAGAACCCCTGAACTTAAGGAACTTGACTCTTTCATCCTTACTAGCACGTCTTTCCTTTGCTCATGAGAGAAATACTGTTTTTATCTTCCAAGGCAATTTGACATACAAATGTAAAGGCCAAGGAAAACCTTCCTCATTTGACCCTCTGAAAAATACACTGAAAATGAAGTGACAAAGGCAGATTCATAAGGAAACAAACATACAAATTTCTTTTAACATGCATAGTATGGAGGAATCACAGGAGAATTATTATCTAATAACTAAATGGGGTGCAGATGCTTATTTACCCTTTTTCATAAAGGAACAGTGAGATGGAGAAACATGGAGTAAAGGACTTTCAGGAGTAATGAATGAGCCTAATGCTCAGATAATGGATAGCAAATAATTATCTTTGGGAACTGAATAAGATATAAGAACAACATTATGAGACAATGTGTATTTAGGCTCTAGGTATGATGTTTGATTTTCAGTTTCTTCATCTCTGATGTAAGTTTTAATCTTCTCTAACTAATGAAATTTTAGGGAAGGGCTGAAGGCAACTATGTTCCTCTTTGGAGGTCCAATTTCTAGGTAGATAAGGAAATTTCAGAGAACAGTCTTAGTCTGTGCCTTGAAAGAGACAGAGGATTGAGAGATAAGACTGGGGGGTAGAAGGGGAAGGTCAGAGAAAACTTGAGGCTACTTCTTGAGTTTCATATTTCAAAACACCATTTGGGGGGGTATCATTTTCTGAGCCCCAACAGAAACAATCTTGAAAAGATAGTTCAACACAATGAGCCATGAATGCCTCTTTAAGAATATGTAGTATACTTTACTTAGGAGGATGTATACTCCATACTCTTAGTGAGGTCTCACTGCCCACTTATCACTTGTCCCCATAGAGTAATCTGATATTCAAAATATGTGTATGTAGGCAGAGCCCATAACTCAGTGGGTAGGGCATCTGCCACATACACCAAGGCTGGCGCGTTTGAGCCTGGCCTGGGCCTACTAAACAACAGTGGCAACTGCAACTGAAAAATAGCTGGGCATTGTGGCAGGTATCCTAGCTACATCAGAAGCTGAGTCAAGAGAATTGCTTAGACTTAAGAGTTTGAGGTTGCTGTGAGCTATGATGTCATAGCACTCTACCAAGGCCAACATAGTAAGACTCTGTCTCAAAAAAAAGTATAATAATGATGAATAAATAAATAAAATATATATACTTAGTATATGTAGAAACATAACAAATGCAAAGACAATTATCTTCCAGTAGAATGCAAATTGAAAAGGATTTACTGCATCCAGCAGTAACGGAAAAAGATGGCATGATTAATTAGTGATTTCTGACACTAACACTGGAGAACCTACTTGCAGCATTTATCCCCCATATTGCATATTACATGATTAGTTTCCAAAAAAACCCTACAATAACTAATGAGAGTTCAGTAGTAATTATAAAATAAACATATAAAAATAGCTTTGCAATATACCGGTAAGAACTAATTGACTAATTAGAAAATATAATGGAAAAAATTACATTCAAAATAGCATTGAAAAATGAAATATTCAGAGATAAAATTAATAAGAAATAGGCAGAACTAAATGAAAAAGACCATAAATTTTCACTAAAGGACATAAAAATAAGAATTGAATCCACTGAGAAATATCCTATGCTCCTGGGTAAAAGAATTTGCTATAGTAAAGATGTCAATTCTCCCCCAAATTCATCTATGCAGTTAATGTGATTCTAGTATCAAAGATGTGAGTGTTAGAGTTTGGGAAAGGGAGGGGTAATAATGCAGGGAAACACTTGTTTTTATTGACTGAGCCTCAGATTGATGAGCTGTTCTAGTTAGCATTTTCTAGCCATCCTATCTAATTTGCCAAGTTTTCAGAACAAATTCTTGATCTGCAATTCTCTGTGACTTGGGGAGGGCATTAATATAATAAATTCTCTCTATTCCTGTTTCCCTTCTCACTAACAGCAAGTTCTATAGCTACAGTCCCTGAATTCTTGGCTAACAGGCCAAAGCCAAAGCATGAAGACAAAGCCCTCATTTTTTAAAGATTGGCTCTACTGGACTCTTCTACCGTACCCAAAGTCCCACAATTGATATCTCTGCAGCAGACTGTATATTAATGAATAAAGGAGCAGTAGAAATGGAATTAATCATGGGTCCAGCACCAATGAATCTCTTCCAGAGGTTCAATGAAAATATTTTAGTAGCATTTCAGTGCCCTGTGCTTTGATTTTGTAGAACCAGTAAAATTATATAATGTCCAGAACATAACCTTTCCTCTATTCTCAGGTTTTGCAGACCTGAAAATGATCAGAAAAAAAATTTGAGTCTCCTGGCTCTCCTCCCCTGGGATGCCATCTATTTTCCAGATCCCTCTAATTCCAGAACAACAGCCATCCCCACAATTAATTCCATACCTGCCTCCATTTCCTTTACCTAACGGCTGATGCTAACCTACCACCTGAGATAAGGAAGAAAAAGCCCTGGGAGATGGAAAGGGATAGACCCTTTCCCACCTCTCCATTCATCACCAAGCAGTGGAGAGCATTCCCATCCTTTATAGTGATCAGGAAAGCATTTTCCTGCTCCCTAGTTTCCATGGGCATTACCTCAACTCACAAAAGCCCAAACTAATCAAGTTGTAGGTAATTCAAAAAAAAAACCCTACATATATGATCTGGTTCCAACTCTGATTATATTTTTGCAGGATGATTACATAGTTCGTGAGGTCTGGGGCAAAAGGAAAACACAGGCCCCCTTGTTTCAAAATTATTAAGAATTTCAAGACAGCAAGAGCAGAGCATGATACCAAATGTGAGGTGTATATGCAGCTGTACGGGTTGCATATCCATGCAGCGGTCCTACATTTATAATTTAGGACTGCTTAGGATTTGGGGTTTTAACGTTGACTCCTGTTTTCTGTAAGTTTTATAAGTTTAAGCACTGTTTTGCACCTGTGGCAAGGACATAAACAAAAGGAACATTAAACCCCCCAAGTGCTCAAATGTGAGTTCCGACCTTGGGTGGGGTGATGGATGGAGGGCAACAATCTGTGTTCAATCCAATTATTGATGAAACAGCAGGTAAGCAATAGCAGGTGGTTGTGTTTACAGCAATATTAAGCAGCCCTGCTCGGCTTTGCAACTGTGGGAACTTACAACACTGCCAGAGAGGTAAGTCTTAGAGGGGACAAGCAGATCATCCCATGGAAGTTTTGCTAGATGGCCCTGGGACAGGAGAACTATAGAGCAGATTTCTGCTTCAGAGTGTCACAGACTAACAGTTAGTGGACCCCACATACCCTACACACACATTTTGTTTGGCTTACAACATCTTTAAAATTATAAAATTTCTCCTTAAAAATCTGGATTTCTAGCTCTCTAAATAATCTGAACTAGAATCCCTGGACTCTCATCTCCTCATGGCAACTCTTCTGCTGGAGTTGATGAGCCACTGCCCTTGGTTGTAGCATATGTTCTCCATACCCTACAGTCTCCAGCCTTCCATACTATTCTCCATTACCCTGACTAACTCACACATGATACCTGGCTGGCCCTGATTTTTGTGTTTATGATGCTTGGTCTTCATGGGCTCTTCTAACTCTGAGAAGCTGCCATGGGCCCAGGTTCTACCATGGACCAACACTGAAGGAGGATATCATTTACTATAATTTTTATAACCAACTACTATACTTTCTGAGTGCTACATGGACAGAAGTATAAATTGCTATACCCGTAGTGATGATGCTGGTGATAATGGTGGTTGTCATTGTTAACAGACATAGTATAAAGATTGTACTATTATATCATCTCATTTGAGCCTGATAACTAATGTGGAGCCCTGACCCAGACACCATCTGTGTCACCTACTTTCACTGAACTTCAGTCACCAGGTGAGACACTCTCTCCCTGCACTATACCTGTACTCACCAAACCCTGCTATGGCAGCAGGACCCTATGGAATGTGCTGCTTTAGCAGCCAGGCAGTTCAACTTTTGCCCTTTCCCCATCTGCCTGGGTATCTGAGTTCCCAGCAGAATCCTAGGTCCACTCACTTAGTAATCTCCTCATGATGGGATCTTAGAGAGCTACATCCATGAATTAGGAACTTATTCCCCCATCTCAAATATCTCAGGAAATAATGGGGAAGGGTTAGGTGAGTGCACACTAATAGAAAATAGATGGCACTCACCAAGGTTAGGTGAGTGAACCATGGGAAGAGATTTGGCTCCTGGGTATCCTCACCAACCAACTTCCCAACCTCCAAACCAGTAATAATTTCCCCTTCTCTTCTTCCTGTGCTGACCTCATCCTCCATCTGCTACAGGACCTAACCAACTGTTGCCCAAAAGATATACCATCAGGTTGCCTCCTGAGATGCTGCTCTGCCTCTCAGGCTACCCATGTGAGTTTCTTTCTTCTAAATCTCAAAATACTTGAGACCCAAAGGAGTGTCCAAGGCAACCAGCCAGGTAGTTAGAAGGCTGAGGTTTACTTCTTGTATTTGAGGGCACTAACCTGAGTAACTTTGAGACCCTCAAACTGAGACTTCACTTAGGAATGCTTCTTCAAAATTCCTGATCAAATATACACTCGTGATCTTTTAAAAATTGTGTTCTTTGAAGCTTTAGAAATAGATGGACATATTGGGTTACTGGACAAAACAAGATCACAGCCCCTATTAACTCCCAAGGTCCCCTAAATGAGAAAGATTTTGTCTTCAAGTGTGCCTGCACCAAAGTGAAGACCCAAAGTCTATTCAACACCTGAGTAAGCTCAGGATCCGTATACATTCCAGCAGAGGTGATCAGGCAATAAGAGATTGAACTGTGGGAGCTGAACTCCCCAGAGAGTGATTGATAGACCAATATCCCGTATTAGTTCCCTGCAGGAGGGTGTCACTGAGAGAATTCATGCTGGTCACCAGCACCCAGGAGACCTAATTGCAAGTTTGTGGGCAAGCAGAGAACACGAGCCAGGGCAGCTGAATGTTCTTTCAGAGAATTACTTTCCAGCTCTAGTTGCTTGATGAATTACCTTTCTCATCTAGAGGGGTATTTCAGTTGGAAAATCCGGTACGGGTCATCTAAAATCAGATCATGCTTTTCTGGGACAGCGTTAGAGGAAATCTTTCAATTCTAAGTCTCCTGTGTTGCTTGCTCAATAATTCTTATCAGTTACCTTACCATTCAAAAGCCACTGCCATTATGCGATCTCATGTTATAATTTCCCAGATTACTGCTTGTTCTACACTGGCTACATTTGTGATGGCTGCTTCCCGGAACATGGGCAAGGACAGCCATATCCCTATCACAATGACTTATGACTTACTGCTCTAAGCCATTGTGTTTCATTCTTGTAGCTTCAATTTCCCAGAATGGCATTTCGTAACCTTGTTCTCCAGGGAACAAGCTAGAAGGTAATGGAAAAAGACCTGGAACCAGAATCGGCAGACCTGGGAAGATAATTTCCCTGAAAAAAGGTTCTCTATCTACAATTGTAAAATGGACATAGAAATGTCTTGCCTGCCTATCTTATCATCAAAAGGAAAAGCTCAAGGCCGGGTGCAGTGGCTCACACCTAACACTCTGGGAGGCCAAAGTAAGTAGATGGATCATCTGAGCTCAGGAGTTTGAGACCAACCTGAGCAAGAACAAGACCCTGACCTCATCTCTACCAAAAATAGAAAAACTAGCCAGGCATTATGACATGTGCCTGTAGTCCCAACTACTCTGGAGGCTGAGGCAAGGGGATCGCTTGAGCCCAAGAGTTTAAGGTTTCTGTGATCTATGTGAGCTACCCAAGGCAGAGAGAGACTCTGTCTCAAAAAAAAAAAAAAAAAAAAAAAAAGAAAGAAAGAAAGAAAGAAAGAAAGAAAGAAAGAAAGAAAGAAAGAAAGAAAGCTCTTTGTAAAATTAAGGTACTAAATAAGCACTGGCTGTTGCTTGTTTGGGAAAGTTCAGTGGATTCCAGCTCATACACACAGCTCCGGGGCCTTACTCTCACCACTGCCTTAAGCCTTGCCAGAATTATGGCATGCCCTTCACTCACCCCATACTATGCTCTGGCAGCCACAGGGGCCAGAGGTAAACAGGAATGGGGAAGGGAGGAAAAGAGATATAGAAATTAAAGCAGCAAGTCTAGGACTAGCAAGTCCTTCAGTCATGACCTATTTGAAGAAGTCTCAACACCCCAAGCACAAACAGAAAGTAATAGAACACTGCAAGTTAGCATCTCTCAAACCTAGACCCACTGCTTATTAGCTATGAGATCACAGAAAAGTCACTTCTCTCAGCCTCACAAAAGAGATAAAACACTTACCTGCTGGGCTCTTCTGAGGATTAGAAAAATTAAGGCATGTGACATCCCCAGGACAGCGCCTGTCTGAAGCTGGTCTAGACAGACATTGGCTTTCTTTCCTACAAGGTGACACAAGGAGCCAAAAATGACAGCATCCTTATTTTGTCAAAACTAAACTCACTCACTACCTCTGGATCATAAGAGCTCCAATTCTCATAGTCTTCTTTAGCAGGGTCCAGTTGTTTATGGGAACTGGGAACAGTCTAAAATAGCAAACAAAATGGTATGGGAGAATGAGTGTGTTCATATTTCTGCTGCGAAAGTCTATAGCACTTAAGAATGCTACGCCCTGGGAGGTGCCCGTGGCTCAGTGAGTAGGGCACTGGCCCCATATACCGAGGGTGGTGGGTTCAAACCCACCCCAGCAAATTGTAACAAAAAATAGCCGGACATTGTAGCAGGTGCCTGTAGTCCCAGCTACCTGGAAGGCTGAGGCAAGAGAATTGCTTAAGCCCAGGAGTTGGAGGTTGCTGTGAGCTGTGACATGACAGCACTCTACTGAGGGTGACCAAGTGAAACTCTGTCTCTTAAAAAAAAAAAAAAAAAAAAAGAATGCTAGGCCCATCAAAATGCCAAAGATCTCTGCCACAGCCAATATACCCTTCCAGAAAGCAAACATACCTCTAGCCTCAAGGCTGTGCCACAGACCAACCCACTTAGGGAGTATTGCTTAACATCTGGCCTCTATGATTTACAAATTTTCTTGGGCAAATATAAGCACTATGAGAGCTTGGGGTTGTTTTTTGTTGGTTTGCTTTGATTTGGTTTGGTTTGGTTGTTGCTGTTGTTTTTCAACTTCATGCAATGAAGGATGGGCAGAGGGCAGACAGCAGGTATGTACATAAATACCCACAAACTCTCTCTGAGAATACTACCCACTGTCATTTAGAACCACGTGCTTTGGATGAATGGGAAACTAAAGTTTGGAGTTCCATAAAGTTGTCTCTGAAAACTCCTAAGACTAATGCCAATTTATCTATGCATGGATGCATCCTCTATCCCAGCTATTTTCCTACAATATTCTAATCCTCACAATAACCCTAAAAGGTAGGTGTTATTCTCCCACCAACAAGGCAGATGGTAACTTGCAAAAGAAGATTCAAATGCTAGCCAGTTTCAACTGCGCTTGAAGGAATTTCATTAAAAACCATCAAACACTGGAGGCTGAGGCCTGAGGATTGCTTGAACCCAGGAGTTCAAAGCTATGAACTATGATCTGTATCATTGCACTCTAGCCTAGGTGGCAGAGCAAAACTTCCATCTCTTAAAAAAAAAGTAATAAAATAAAATCAAATAAATTTGAATACATCAAATCAATCAAATAAAATTAAAAACCAACAGACACAAACAGTGTAACGGAAGCTATTTAAGAATAAAACAGAAGCCAAAAAAGCATGTGAATGGGACCAAAAAAAAAAAAAAATAGGAGCTGAGTGTTGGTACAGAACCTTAAAGTGAAAAGGAAAAAACCTCTTTCAGTTACCCCTACTACACAAAAAAACCAAAACAAATGTAATAGCATAAAACACTGACCATTGTATTATGCTTGCAGCTTTTGTAGGTCAGAAATTCAGAAAAAGCACAACAGAGATGTCTTGTCTCTGCTCTCTCAGTTGGGAAGACATGAAGGCTAATGTCTAGAACCATCTTCCAGCATCTTCACTTGTGCCTGGTGTTGATGCTGACTGCTAGCTGGGATCCCAGCTGGGGCTGTCAACCAGACCACCTATACATGCCTTTCCATGTGGCCTGGGCTTCTTCACAGCATAGCAGTCTCTGAGGGCCTGACAGCCTAGACTGACGTATGTAGCACCTCAGGACCTCAAATGCAAGTGTCCCAGTGCACAAGGCAGAAACTGCAAGGTCTCTTTTGGCTTAGCCTCAGAAGTTACACAATGTCTGTTGGTTATACGCAAATCACATGTATCCCCTAGTTCAAGGGGAGAGGACATAGATCTCATCCTCAATAGGAGGACTGTCAAAGAATTTGCCGCCATTGAATTTTTTTTTTTTTATTAAATCCACAGCTCTGTACGTTAATGCAATCATGGGGCACCATGCACTGGTTTTATATACCATTTGACATATTTTCTTTTCTTTCTTTCTTTCTTTATTTATTTTTTATTATAGATAAAAATATGCACCATAGATGTGGCCCGACCCATTACCCTCCCTCCACCCAAACCTCCCCCCTCCCTTCCCCTTCCTTGGTCCTTTCCCCATAGTCTTGTGGTATAGTTGGGTTATAGC
>CAUYPK010162864.1:0-102441 GCA_963574355.1 Loris lydekkerianus | reverse complement strand
CTCACCAGTTACCCTCCCTCTACCCCAACCTCCCCCACAGGTGAAACCTACTAATGCAGAAGACAAATGTCTTCATGCAATAACTAAGAAAATGCCATGAAGGCTACGTTAAACAGTTTGATGAAAATATTTCAGATTGTACATGAAACTAGCACATTGTACCCATTGATTGCACTAATGTACACAGCTATAAAACAATAAAAAAATTAATTAATTAATTTTAAAAAATAGCTGGACTTTGTGGCGAGCACTTGTAGTCCCAGCTACTTGGGAGGCTGAGCCAAGTGAATCCTTAAGCTCAAGAGTTGGAGATTGCTGTGAGCTATGACGCTATAGCACTCTACTGAGGGCGACAAACAAAGTGAGACTCTGTCTCAAAAAAAAAAAGGCTCTGTGCCTATAGCTCAAGCGGCTAGGGTGCCACCCAGCCATGTACACCAGAGCTGGGGTATCCAAATCCAGCCAGGGCCTGCCAAACATCAATAACAACTACAATCCCCCCCAAAATAGCCAGGTGTTCTGGCTGGTGCATATAGTCCCAGCTACTGGGAGACTGAGGCAAGAGAATCACTTGAGCCCAAGAGTTTGAAGTTGCTGTGAGCTGTGATGCCACAGCACTCTACCAAGGGTGACATAGTGAGACTCTGTCTAAAAAAAAAAAAAAAAAAAGCATATGTCCTTATAAAGACCTGTTCATAAATGTTCCTTGCAGTTTTATTTGTAATAGCCTCATAGTGGAAACAAACCACATGTTCATCAAGAGATGAAAGAATAAACTGTGATATATTCATACAATGGACTATTAATCAGCAATAAAAAGGAGTAAACTCTTGATACATGGGTCATTACAAAATTTTTAAGATACACAAAAATTAAGATATATATAATCCTCGTGGACAGAAAGCAATGAAGTCCTCCCAGCAACACCAATAAGCTGACAACCTGAAACTTGTACAGGTGAATCATAGATACATGCAGCTTCATAGATGAATCTCAAATCATTACGTATACTGAATGAAGCCAGACAAAGCAAGTATTAATACATTCTGTATTATTCCCTTTACATAAAATTCTAGAAATTGCAATCTAGTCTATAATGACAGAAAGCAGATCAGCGCTTGCCTAAGGGGTGAGGGAAAGGGATGGAGGAAGAGATTACCAAGGGCTCTACAAGAAAACTTTGGGCAATGAAAGATAAATTCAGGGTGGTGCCTGTGGCTCAGTGAGTAGGGCGCCCGCCCCATATACCGAGGGTGGTGGGTTCAAACCCAACCCCGGCCGAACTGCAACCAAAAAATAGCCAGGCGTTGTGGCGTGCGCCTGTAGTCCCAGCTGCTCGGGAGGCTGAGGCAGAAGAATCGGAGAAGCCCAAGAGCTAGAGGTTGCTGTAACATCATATTATATACTTTTTTTTTTTTAGAGACAGGATCTCATTATGTTGTCCAGGCTGGAGTACAGTGGCTATTCCCAGGCACAGTCCCACTACTGATCAACACAGTAGTTCAGTTTCCAACCTGGGCTGGCTCACTCCGTCCTTAGGCAATCTAGTAGTCCCCTGTTTCTGGGCAAACTGTACACTTTAAATACATGCTGTTTACTGTATGTGAATTGTACCTCAATTAAGCTGTTTAAAGATAAAAACAAAAGACTCTATTTTTCAATCTATTCTAAGCACTACATAGATATTATCTTATTCACCTTCATTAACATTCTAAGATGTAGATACTATTATTTATTATTACAGCCTTTCTCATTTAAGAGATGACATAAATATGGGATGAAGAGGTTTAGGTAATCCTCAAAGGGCACAAAGTTAGTAAGTAACCAAGATGAGGCTTAAAGTCAGGCCATTTGGGCCCAGAATCCAGGCTCTTAACTATGCTACCTCTCCGTGGATGCTCACTGAGAGGATAGGGTGTGGCTGAACCCTTCTGCACTGGTGATGAAAGTAGAATGGGGCAGCCATTCTGAAAAACAAGCTGCCGGTGGTACTTATTCAAATTAGGTATAAGAACACTCTATGACTCAGCAATTCTGGTCTTTTACCTGTAGATCAATGTAAATATAGACACAGTTATAGACATAGTTGTAGACATAGATATATCTTCCAAGGAAGTTCTCACAGGGATCTATAAGTTTACCTTGCATGAAAGTGCTCATTGTCATATTACTGGTTGCACTTAGGAACTGGAGGTGACATGGCATTGTCAGCAGGTAAAATGTGGTACAGCTCTCACTGTAAAGTATCATGCAGCAATAGTTTTGATAATAGTAGAGCAGAAGTAGATTTTATTTATTTATTTATTTGCCGTTTTTGGCCAGGGCCGAGTTTGAACCCGCTACCTCTGGTATATGGAGCCCGTGCTGTACTCCTTTGAGCCACAGGTGCCTCCCTAGATTTTATTTATTTTTTATTTTTTGAGACAGAGCCTCAAGCTGTCCCTGTGGGTGGAGTACTGTGGCATCACAGTTCACATCAACCTCCAACTCCCAGGCTTAAGTGATTCTCTTGCCTCAGCCTCCCAAGTAGCTGAGACTACAGGCGCCCACCAAAACGCCTGGCTATTTTTTGGTCATAGTTGTCATTGTTGTTTGACAGGCCCAGGCTACATTTGAACCCACCAACTCTAGTGTATGAGGCTGGCGCCTTAGCCGTTTGAGCTATAGGCACCGAGCTGCAAATAGATTTTAAAAATAGTGATTACTGAAAATAAGTAAGATCAGAATGAACTATATAACAAGATGATAGTTACACAAATTAAAAATATTTGTATGAGGACGGTGCCTGTGGCTCAACGGGGTAGGGCGCTGGCCCCATATGCTGGAGGTGGTGGGTTCAAACCCAGCCACAGCTAAAAAAACCGCAAAAAAAAAAAAAAAAAAAATCTGTACACAAAACGATTCATATTTTCCAAGAGCACAATTTTTTTTAAAATTTTTTAAAATTAATTTTATTCATTATTATTATTATTTATTTTTGCAGTTTTGGCTGGGGCTGGGCTTGAAACCGCCACCCCCGGTATATGGGGCCGGCACCCTACTCCTTGAGTCTCAGGCTCAGGCGCTGCCCTTTTTTTTTTTTTTTTTTTTTTTTTGAGACAGAGTTTCACTATGTCGCTCTTGGTAGAGTGGTGGCATCACAGCTCACAGCAACCTCCAATTCCTGGGCTTAAGCGATTCTCTTGCCTCAGCCTCTCAAGTAGCTGGGACTACAGGCACCCGCCACAAGGCCCGGCTATTTTTTTGTTATTGTTGCCATTGTTTTTTAGCAGGCCCGAGCAGGGTTGGAACCCACCAGCCCTGGTCTATGTGGCTGGCGCCCTAGCCACTGAGCTTCAGGTGCTGAGCCAGTGTCTTTTTTTTTCTAATGTCTTTTTCTTAGAATGGAATTGTAGCCTTTTGAAGGAAGAAAAAAATGGGTATGGAAATAAATGATTTAATTTTAATTTTAATATTATTATTTTTAGAGGTAAAAAATTGTGCCATTGGCTCAGGCTGGAGCCAATGGCACAATTATAGCTCACTGCAGCCACAAACCTGTAGGCCCAAGTGATCCTCCTGTCTCAGCCTCCTAGAGACTATATATATATAGAGTCTCATCCGGAGACTGGCAGCAGGGGCGGCGGCGGGAGCCCCAGCGGCTGAGGGCAGGCGGGCGCCGGGGAGGGAGGAGGGTCAGTACGCGACGACACCCTTGAGATGGCGTTTCTCCTCTGAGCTGCGCGGGTTTCAGCTTGGCGGGGTGGGGCCGGGGGTACACGGCCATAGGTGACAAGAAGAGCCCAACCAGGCCAAAAAGACAAGCGAAACCTGCTGCAGATGAAGGCTTTTGGGATTGTAGCGTCTGCACCTTCAGAAACAGCGCGGAAGCCTTTAAGTGCAGCACCTGCGTGCGATGTGAGGACTTGCCACCCTCGGTATATGGGGTCGGCTCACCACTCACTGAGCCACAGGCGCCGGCCCCTTTATGTGCAGCATCTGCGAAGTGAGGAAAGGCACTTCCACCAGCAAACCTCGGATCAATTCTCAGCTGGTGGCCCAGCAAGTAGCACAGCAATAGGCCACTCCACCACCCCCTAAAAAGAAGGAGAAACCTGAGAAAGATAAGGAAATTAGCCCTAGTGTTACCAAGAAAAATACCAACAACAACAAAAAAAAAGTTTGATATTCTGAAAGATCCTTGTTGTGAAGCAAACAGTATACAGTCTGCAAATGCTACAACAAAGACCAGCAAAACGAATCACACCGCAAGGGCCCGGCTGAAAAACGTGGACAGGAGCACTGCACAGCAGCTGGCAGTAACTGTAGGTAACGTCACAGTCATTATCACAGACTTTAAGGAAAAAACTGGCTCCTCCTCCACGTCCTCATCCACAGTGACCTCCAGTGCAGGGTCAGAACAGCAGAACCAGAGCAGCTCCGGGTCAGAGAGCACAGACAAGGGCTCCTCACGTTCCTCCACGCCAAAGGGCGACCTGTCAGCAGTAAATGATGAATCTTTCTGAAATTGCACGTGGAATTGTGAAAACTATGAATCAGAGTATGAAATTCAAATCCTCCACCTGCCCAAGCTGCTTGCACCCCTGGAGAATCTTCTGTGGACACTGACCTCTTAATGATGCTGCCAGGATAATTCCTGCTTACCATGAGCATCTGGCCACCAAGGAATTTTGCGCCCTGACGATTACTCTTGACACGTTTACGTATTCCATTGTTTTATATGATTTTCCTAACAATCATTTATAATTGGATGTGCTCCTGAATCTACTTTTTATAAAAAAAAAATCTGCTGTGCATGATTTTGCTTGTTAAAGAAAAATATATATAGACTATAGGTGTGCAACACTACAATTTTTCTTCTGTAGAGACAGGGTCTTGCTATGCTGCCTGAGCTGGGAAACAAATAATTTTAAAAATAAAAATAGGACATAGGACAATGAAGACAATATGCTAAGAACTGTGTCATTAATTCAATCTTCTGCACCTGAGACTCAAATATATAAACAAAATATAGAGAAGAAAAAAGAAGCAGAGACAGTGTTGTGGGAGTTCAGAGGTCAAGGTCTCTCCCCAGAAAACTGAACTAAAATAGAATCTTTTGAGTAGGAGTTGGAGTGGGGAAGCTTTTTTGGGAGGATGAATGGGAGTCCTTTGGCATTCCGGACTGTGAGGAGGATTAATGCCGCAAAGGCACCAAGAAGAGGTGAAACCACACAGTGTGTTCTGCAAAGGTAGGTAGGCATTGCCCAGAACATGAGAGGAAAACAGAGAAGGTAAGTCAGGAGAGATAGGTAATGCAGAGATAGGAGACGAAGAAGGATTTGTTCACAAACTTGACAGAACAACAGAGTCAGTAACATTTTAAGTGAGGGTGACAAGGTCAGACTTTTAAAAGTACTGATGAGGTACTTTCATCTTAAGTGAGAGTGACGAGGTCAGTACTTTGTTGGCTTGGTGGCTGTAGCTCAGCGGTTAGGGCACAGGCCACATACACTAGAGATGGCGGTTTTGAACCCAGCCTGGGCCTGCCAAACAACAATGACAGCCACAACAAAAAAATAGCTGGGTGTTGTTGTGGGTGCCTGTAGTCCCAGCTACTTGGGAGGCTGAGGCAAAAGAATTGCTTAAGCCCAAGAGTTGGAGGTTGCTGCAAGCTGTGACACCATAGCACTCTACTGAGGGAGACATTGTGAGACTCTGTCTCAAAAAAAAAGAAAGAAAGAAGGGAAGGAAGAAAGAAAGAAAGAAGAAAGAAAATTGTACTATGTGATCCGGCCACCCCATTACAAGGTATCTACATGGAAGGAAAAAAATCATTTTACCACAAGGACATTTGCACTAGAATGTTTATTGTAGCTCAATTCACAATCACCAGGACATGAAAGCAACCCAACTGCCCATCAACACACCATGGAGTACTATTCAGCCATAAAAATGAAGACTTTGGCTTGGCAGCTAGGGCGCCAGCAACGTACACTGGGTGTTGTGGCGGGCACCTGTAGTCCCCAGCTACTTGGGAGGCGGAGGCAAGAGAATCACTTAAGCCCAAGAGTTTGAGGTACCTGTGGGCTGTGATGCCACAGCACTCTACTGAGGGTGACATAGTGAGACTCTGTCTCCCCCCCCCCAAAAATGGAGACTTTGCATATTTTGTATTTACCTGGAAGGAAGTTGAAACACATTCTTCTTAGTAAAGTACTACAGGAATGAAGGGGCAAGTATACAATGTACTCAATACTAATATGAAACTGATATATAAACAACTACATCCCCACTGGAAAGAAGGGCACGAATATATTATAGTGAGGGAGAGAGGGGAGGAGGATGATTAGCAGGTTCTGACCTAATGTGCACGAGGTGGGGGTATACAGCACACCCCCTGGATAAAAGGCTCAACTACAGCTTGAACTTTATCTTGGGAACGAAAACAATGTAACCTAAACATTTGTACTCTCATACCGATCTGAAATTTATAAAAAGAAAGGAAAGGAAAATTGTATCTGCTCTCCTTATATGGGAAAAGGAGGAGCAGGAAGACCACTCAGGATGATAGTGGTCTGGACAATCATGGCAGCAGTACAGGTGGAGAAAATCAGATGAACGTGAGTGAGTTTAGGAAGTCAAAACCCCAATACTGAGGTCTAACTGGATAAAAAGGAGTAGCGCAGGACGGGAGGAACCAAGCATGATTTCCACCATAAGAGAGATGATGATAAGGGATATCATCAGGAGGAGCAGGTTTGCACATGCTGATCAAGTGATCTGCCTCATTCAGGCTATAACTAGACACCTGTATCTGGAGCTCCAGAGAGAGGCCTGGGTTGGATGTCACAGTGGCATTAGGGAGGTAGGAATGTCTACGGACAGTGGGTGGAAGTTACCCTGGTCCCATCCGCTGCAGCTCCTCGCTCTCCGTCTAGGTGGCACTACAGCCCTGCACTTCTGAGGCCCGTTTTCTGAGCCACGCGCTCTGTGTGCTCCGCTTCTCTCTCTGGACACTCCGACCGTAGGTTGCGCCCTCTCCGCTGGGCAGGATTTCTCAGAGAATCCAAACCCTGAGCAGCCTCGGAGAGCGTGTCGTCCACGCGGCCAGCACATGGTGGTGGCTCAGGAACCCCAGAGCTGGTAGTGTGATTGGTGTGACCACCTGTCCCTCGGGCCGCCTCCAGGAACCAACTTGGGAAATTTGTATAAGGGAAGGACCGGACAGGCCAAGTCTAGAGCAGGGATATACACTGAAAGACAGGACCAGGGACCCCAGCCCCCTGACCCTCTAGGAACGGAATTTCTTGGAAAGGTGTCGTGGACCCTTTAAGGCTCCATCTCCCTGTCCTCCCCCGCCCGGGACAGGCTGGGACACCCGGGACCTGACATTTGGCGGCTTCCGACGTGGGAGCTAAAAATAGCCGCTCTGGGTTACCTCGGGGCATTGCTCCCCACCCACCCCGCGCGCTGGCTCGTACGGTCTGTCTCAGGAGGCTGGATTACCCTCAAGGCCAAGTATACCTGGCCCATCCCCTGCTCTCGGACCCCGCAGTTCAGACCCAGGGAGCCAGACTTGAAGATTCTTCGGCAGCCGGAGATCTTGGTTGGTGGGCGGAGTCCTAACACGTGGGTGGGCGGAGCCTTTTGTTCCTAGGATCCTTTCTCAAAACTTCCCAGCTCCCGGCTGGCGGGAACCCGAGGGGCCGGTCTCGCCAGCCACGCTGAGGAGGAGTGGCCTCACTGGCCAGACCTACTAACTCGAGCCAAACTCTCAACTCCACTCTTAGAAATGGGGCGTGGCCTTCTGGGGTGTGCGAGTTTCTGGCCAATGGGTGTTGTGGAGGGCGTGGTTCTTGGGTGTGGGGGTGAAGCGGCAGGGGCTTCTTGGGTCTTTTCCCACAGCTTGGCTCCGCCAGTCCCTGGAGCCCTGCTGTTCCCTGCTTCCTTGGCTTGTGACTTGGGGTTCTACCAGTCCTGACTTCTGCACGTCGCTCTGGGACCCCCGTGGGCCCTTGCAGCTTCTGCTCGTCAGATCTGGGCCACAGAGCACCGAGGCGCGTCTTTCATCACCGCAGCCCCTGAGCCTTCAAGCTTTTCTAAAACAAGATGCCGTCAGGCTTCCAACAGATCGGCTCCGAAGTAGGGTTCAGCATGCGGGGGCGGGTTTGGAGCACGGGTCGCGTTTTTCCTAGCCTGGGGTCGTGGTTGGGGGTCAACTGGGGGCGGTTCCTGCGCAGGCGCAGGGTGTGGAGGTGAGGGGCTGGCTATTTATACCCCTCCTGGCCAACCCGTGACTGTCGGATTCCAGTCCTACCAGGACGAGGAGTGAGTCTGGGAGAGTTTTCGAGGGCACAGACAACTGGGTTCTGCGAGTTCAGGTTTCGTCCCCTTGCCTGGTTGCCCCGGAATTGGGGACACCCTGCCCCTCAATCCAACTTGGGAAAGCAGACCTAGGCGAGTCTTGCCCTCCGGGAGCTGTCGTCTGCCCCAGCTCACAGGCAGTGTTTCGAGGACCGGAGGCTCTCGATGTGTCCCCACCCCCACTCCTGGACGCCCTCCAGGACGCTGAACTTTCCCTTGGCCCTATGGTTGGTGGAGGGGCAGAGGGGAGCGTTAGCCCCCCCTCCCCCAGCTCAGGTTTCCGCTTGGAGACAGTCTGTACCGCCAGCGAACGGCCACCACTGCCACCCCTCGCACCACCTTCCCACCCTCCTCCCCTGGGATAGCTGTCCCAGGCAGAGCCCCTGCACGCCCCCGCCATCGTTGGTCGGAGCTTAGGGGGGAGGGGAGGCTGCTGCGGAGATAGAGAAGGCTACCCACCCCTAGAAGAGATCACTGGGATGTCCTTTTTGGAATTGCCACAAGTCTGTTGGGGGCCTCCCAGAGCTGGCTGAGAGAACCCCCAGAGGGGAGGGAAGAGGACAGTGGCTGATGATATTATAATAGTGCACTTGTTAGTTTGTAAAACTAGCACTGTCAGTAATACTGTTAACATTTGACCTGATTTTCACTGTCAGGTAAGCAAAGGAGGCAACATCACTCCCATTTCACAGAAGAGGAACCCTAGGTTCAGAGTGGGGAACTGACTCACCCAAGGTCACACAAATCTGAGCTCTTAAGGCCAAGCCTGTCCCAAGGTCAGAGGGATTTTGAGACTTAAATCTTCAAACATTTTTCTGCCTTGGGGATTCAAACATCTAGTTTTTCCTCATGCCCTGCTGCAGTTGAGTTCTGTGTGCTCCTGTTTACACTGAGATCTTTGTGCAATTCCTAATATGGCCCAGTTTCCCTCACCCAACATATTGGATGGAACCCAGTATCTTCAGGCTCCGGCTGGGCCCAAGGCCCTTAGAAGAAGGGAAGAAAGCATGATTCCATATGACATGCCTCCTCTCTGCTTCTGCCCATCCAGGATGGAGAACCTCCTCAGCAGCGAATGACTGGGACCCTGGTCCTTGCTGTATTCTCTGCTGTGCTTGGCTCCTTGCAGTTTGGCTACAACATTGGAGTCATCAATGCCCCACAGAAGGTGAGGGGCCTGCAGCTGACAGGGTGGGGATGCCCAAACAAAGGACAAGGGGCTTCAAGTTTGGTGGAAAGGAAAAGGTGTATAGGGAATCACTCCTTTGCTATACCCCCAGGTGATTGAACAGAGCTACAATGAGACGTGGCTAGGGAGGCAGGGGCCTGAGGGACCCAGCTCCATTCCATCAGGCACCCTCACCACCCTCTGGGCTCTTTCCGTGGCCATCTTTTCTGTGGGCGGCATGATTTCCTCCTTTCTCATTGGCATCATATCTCAGTGGCTTGGAAGGTTTGGAGCTAGAGGGAGAGGTTGGGGAAAAGGAAGGGAGTCCCAGCACAGCTTCCCAACCCTCACAGCATTACTCTGTCTGCCTACCAGGAAAAGGGCCATGCTGGTCAACAACATAGTGGCAGTACTGGGGGGCACCTTCATGGCCCTGGCTAACGCAGCTGCCTCTTATGAGATGCTCATTCTGGGACGGTTCCTCATTGGTGCCTACTCAGGTACCCACGGGCACCACAGCCCTGCCAATTGCCCTGTTCTCTTTACCATGCCTGGGCTTTCAGATGAGAGTGGGCACCTGCCCTCAGCCCTCTCTTCTTTTTTCTTCCCTCTGACCAGGGCTGACCTCAGGGCTGGTGCCCATGTATGTGGGGGAGATCGCCCCCACTCATCTGCGGGGTGCCTTGGGGACGCTCAACCAACTGGCCATCGTCACTGGCATTCTGATTGCCCAGGTGATCGGGCCTGGCCTCATGGGGGACTGGGCAGGGTTGGGTGGGCCTCCAGGGTAAAGCGGCAATACTAAGTGACCTGCCTTTGTTCCCAATCTTCTCCTACAGGTGCTAGGCTTGGATTCCCTGCTGGGTACTGCTACCCTATGGCCACTGCTCCTGGGCCTCACAGTGCTACCAGCAGTCTTGCAGCTGGCCCTGCTGCCTTTCTGCCCTGAGAGCCCCCGATACCTGTACATCATCAGGAACCTTGAGGGGCCTGCCAGAAAGAGTGAGCTCTCACCCTGCAGTCTAGCCTAGGCCCATGCCTCCACCCTGTCTTGCTAGCACCTGGCCTCCTCTCAGGCCCCCTCAGGCCTGACCTCCTACCCCCAGGTCTGAAGCGCTTGACAGGCTGGGCTGATGTGTCGGGAGCTCTGGCTGAACTGAAGGACGAGAAGCGGAAGCTGGAGCGGGAGCGGCCTCTGTCTATACCTCAGCTCCTGGTCAGCAGGACTCACCGGCAACCCCTGATCATTGCTGTTGTGCTGCAACTGAGCCAGCAGCTGTCTGGCATCAATGCTGTATGTATGGGCAGCCTCTAGGCAGGGCACAGGTCAGGCAAACAGCGCAAGGGGAGGGGAGAAGGGAGTAAGCTCCTGCCATTAAAACTCAAGGTCAGTCCAGCTTGAGTGGACTGGAGTGGCTGGAGTGAAGGAAGTGACATCCCTGGGCAGGGTTGGGTGGGCCCCTAGGGTAAAGCGGCAGTACTAAGTGACTTTTCTTCTCCCCCACCTCTAGGTTTTCTATTATTCAACCAGCATCTTCGAGACGGCAGGGGTAGGCCAGCCAGCCTATGCCACCATAGGAGCTGGTGTGGTAAACACCGTCTTCACCTTGGTCTCGGTAACTGCTCACTTCTGGAATGGCCCACACCACTGGCTTCACATCCCTAGGTGTCCCAGAGGTCCCACTCTTAGTTGTTCCTCACCCCTGCCCAACCCTTCCACTTTCTATGTCCTGAAGGTCCCTTGCCAAGCCAAGCTCTGATTCTACCTATAGGTGTTCTTGGTGGAGCGGGCAGGGCGCCGGACACTCCATCTCCTTGGTCTGGCAGGCATGTGTGTCTGTGCCATCTTGATGACTGTGGCTCTGCTCCTGCTGGTGAGGCTTGAGGGCTGGGAGAGGGCCAGCATCCCAACCCCTGGGAATAGCCCCAAGAGGCTCTGTGGCCAACCAGGGCCACTCCTTAACATACACACATTTAATCTTGGGGCCATCTCTGTTCCAGGTCTGTGGGTGGTTGGCTCCAGAGTCTGCTGGGACTGTCTTTTGTGTCCTAAGGGATCCAGGCTACACTGGGAGGCTGTTATAGCATAATTCTGGCAGACAGTAGGGAGGGCCCCTGTCAAGCCTTAGGAACAATAATTTCTTTCTTTTTTTTTTTTTTCCTCTTTTATAGAGACAGAGTCTCACTTTATCACCCTCAGTAGAGTGCCGTGGCATCACACTGCTCACAGCAACCTCCAACTCCTGGGCTTAGGTGATTCTCTTGCCTCAGCCTCTTGAGTAGCTGGGACTATAGGCACCTGCCACAAGGCCCGGCTGTTTTTTTGTTTTGTTTTGTTTTTGGTTGTTGCAATTTGGCTGGGGTCAGATTTGAGCCCGCCACCCTCGGGTATTTGGGGCCTATGCACCCTACTCACTGAGCCACATGCACTGTCCAGAACAATAATTTCTAATGACCCAGCTTTAGAGCCAAGGGGGAGTTAACTGTCATAAGAGCTAAGAGGCCATGAAGTTTCCTATGCCTTGAGGTAGCTAGTAGAATGCCAGTGCTCACCAGGGCACAGGCCCCTTACAAGCTACTGGGAGGAATAGATTTCAGTACTTTTTCTTTTCTTTTCTTTCTTTTTCATTTTTTTTTGAGAGAGTCTCAGTTTGTCGCCCCCAGTAGAGTGCCATAGCATTATAGCTCACAGCAACTTCTGACTCCTGGACTCAAGCAATTCTCTTACCTCAGTCTCCCGAGTAGTTTGGACTACAGGCGGCTGCCACAATGCCCACCTATTTTTAGAGATGGGGGTCTCGCTCTAGCTTAGGCTGGTCTCGAACTTGTGAGTTTATGCAATCCACCTGCCTTCGCCTCTCAGAGTGCTGGGATTATAGGCATGAGCCACTGCGCCTGGCCTAGATTTCAGTTTTCCCCTGGATTGAGGGCAAAGGAAGATCCAAAAAAGTCTAAATTGGAGTCTCTACCCTTCCTGCCTGGTCCTAGGAGCGAGTTCCAGCCATGAGCTATGTCTCCATTGTGGCCATCTTTGGCTTTGTGGCATTCTTTGAAATTGGCCCTGGCCCCATTCCCTGGTTCATCGTGGCTGAGCTCTTCAGCCAGGGACCCCGCCCAGCAGCCATGGCTGTAGCTGGTTTCTCCAATTGGACCTGCAACTTCATCATTGGCATGGGTTTCCAGTATGTTGCGGTAGGTCTTTCACTCCTTACCCCATCTTCTTTCCCACTACGTAGGCTGGTGGGGGGGGGGGCAACTCACAGCTAGCCCACTGCTTTCCAGTCAGGGACTCCTCCTACCAATGACCACTTTAGTGAACCTCCTGCTCCACCAGAATCAGAAGAAAAAAGGGAGCAGACCTAGAATAGATAGTAACTGAGGTGTCTTCAAAACAAACCAGTAGCATAATCTAACTTAGACAGGGGATAAAAGTATAGGCTTTGTATTAATACTACAAATGGTTGGGAATCTCCTCTGAGTGTAGTAACTCAGGATGGGGAAGAGGGCAGAAAACCAAAGCAGAGTGGGTTTTCTCATTGTAAATTCTCATTCCCAGCAATTTCTTTGTTCCTCAATAGCCCCAAGCCCTGGGAGAGCTTTTAGTTTCTGGTTTGAAGTTACCCCTTCTTACCCCACCCCATGCTGTCAACACCTCTTTCTCTACCTGTCCCAGGATGCTATGGGGCCCTATGTCTTCCTTCTATTTGCGGGCCTTCTACTTGGCTTCTTCATCTTCACCTTCTTAAGAGTACCTGAAACCCGAGGCCGGACGTTTGACCAGATCTCTGCCACCTTCCACCGGACACCCTCTCTTTTAGAGCAGGAAGTGAAACCCAGCACAGAACTTGAGTACTTAGGGCCAGATGAGAATGACTGAGGGGCAAGGCAGGGGTGGGAAAGTCAGCTTTCTCTACCCACCCTCAATGAGACCCCCTCCTTTCCTCTGCAGCACTTTAACCTTCTCTTCCCCATCACTGCCAGGATGGAGAAAACCCCTGCAGCCTGGGGGGAGGGAAGGGTGGTCTGAGCACCCCCTCGCTCCCCTTGTGTGGATATTTATGTGTTGGTTAGGCTGTGGCCATCAGGGTGAGCTATCGTTCCCTCCCCCACCCTTCCTAACATAGCCCAGCCCTTTCTTCCCTACCCCTACCCAGAATACTTTCTTCCCATGCTAGAGAAGGGGGATTGGAGGGAGGAGAGGCTAGACCAACTTTTTCAGTGGGACAAACTGAAGCAGAAAGCAGGATGTGACTTTCCCACCACTTCGGACTCCTCCCACAACTTGGGACTTCACTGAATTCTTGCCACGCGGACTCTGGGCAAATGAGATTGTCTTAACGCCTCCAGTGCAAAGGAATCACCTTCTGTCACTGCAGGGTCAGCCTTGCAGGCCGAGAGGGAACAGGAAAAGTATGTGCCCATGTATGGCAAGAGGAAGGGACAGCAAGTTCCCGCCTCTAGACTCAGGGTTGCGGGCCCTGCCCTGATTGTCCCCCAAGGCTGCCAAGCAAGGGCTCCAGCTTTCTTCCTCTCCCTTCCTGGGAGAGTGCTATACCCATAGGCAGGCTTTTGACCAACTAAGGAAAAGAGGGGACTTGAAAGACTGCCTTCCAACACTGGGCTGGGAGGAGCCTTCAGATATTTTTGTATATGTGAAGAGGTAGAAAAGAAACCAAAGGTCTGTTGTACTGAATGTATATATATAGATACATCTATAAAGTCACTGTTTGAAGACGATTGAGTGTCCTGTCGTGAAGGCACTCCAGGATGGGCTAAAACAGGGACCATAACTCCCCCTCATCCCTCTTTCTCTCTCCATCCTGCCTCAGCTTAAGGATTCAGAACCCTCCAAATGCTGTTACTCATGCTTCTACATACATTTCTATTAGTTGCTTTTATTGATAGTGAATGCTCAATAAATTGTAGCTGCAAGTGCTGGGCATTGCTCTTGGCACTCTGCAAAACTAACTCTGCAAGGGAGATGTTAGCCCATTCTACAGATGGGGGCAGTGAATCTCTCACATGAAGGCACTGTTCAGACCTGTATAGCTATAAACACTGGAACAAGGATTCGAGACAAGGTCCTACCCACAGGCCCCACCGCCCTCTTCCCACTTTGGTTCAACAGTGAGTTACCAACGATTCTTAAAACAGAAAAGAGGCAGAGTCGAAGACAACAGAAAGCCTGTTTTTTGTTTTTACTGGAGGCTCAGGTGGCACATGACAGTTCATAAAATGGCTTCAGAGGTAGGGGGTTGAAGGGAAACAAAAAATAAACTGGGTGGGAAAGAAAAACAACCAGGAGGAGGTACAAGCTGGCTGGTTCCTTCTCAGCCTGATCTAGGGGAGGGAGTTGGTGCCTCTGAACAAGAAGGATGAAGTCCTTCCTTCAACCCTTGATAGGGAAGTGGAAAAAAAAAAAAAGCAAAAGGCTGTTACTGTGGCCCTCCTGAGTCTCAAGGAAAAAGGGGAAAGCCGGTGTTCTGATGTCATGAATTATAGGAAAGGGGGGGTGCTTGGTAGGGTACAGGTCAGTTGGAAAAACTGGCAGATACCTGAGAAAGAAAAAAGAAATGAGGAAATCACGAATAACAGTAACTTATCTTCATGACCCAGTCCCCTACCTTCTTGGCCACCCTCCCTGAGTGGAACAGCCACTCACCAGATGGTAGCTCTGGGTGTCCTTTGAGTTGGAATCACTCCAGTATGGTGGGGGGAGGGTCCCCACTATTGATGGGGGCTGAGGTCTAGAGAATAGCGGTGGCTAATTGAGATTCTCTTGTTCTTTAGGACACCCAACTTCAACCTTTTCCCACCATTTCCCATTCTTCCCCCAACCAGTTCCCCAATTCATATCCACAAGCTAGTGCTGTGGCTCAGGCAGAGTTGAGGGGGAGTCTGTAGCAGTGACATGGTTAGACTGCTTGTGCTAGGTTTCTTGGTGGGTGAGGACACCTGCCATGGGTGGAAACAGGGCCAGGAGAAGGAAAGGAGCAAAGGAGTAGAGTAAGAAAGAAAAGGAAAAGCAAAAGACAGAAAGAAAGGAAGGGTTAAGGGAGGGACAGTCCCAGCCTTTTCTTTGTCTTACCCCAATAGACCTGACATCCCAGGTTCCTCACCTCTGGAACTGTGGGCTGCCGGGGGCCAGGAGGCTGCTGCCGTCGCCGCTGGAAGTAAGGACGGTTTCGTGGGCGCTGGGGCTCAGGCCGGGAACCATCAGTAGGGCCTTGACTGGGCTTGGTCTCGCCATCCCCACCTTCTGTGGTTGGCTGTTGGGGTGGCCTGGGGCGGAAAGGCCTAGGGAGAGAGACATGACCTGAAGGGACCATGGAACCAGGGCAGACCATCTTCCTCCCAGGTCTTCCCAGTTGCCCCATCCCCACCTCCAGGAGCCAGGCTTCCAGCCCATGAGCTTTCCTCTAGGCCTCTCACCAGGGGATTCAGGTTCTTAGGACTTCACTCTTCCCCTTCCCATCCTCCTACCCACTTCCCCAGGGGACTAACATTGGATAGGGAAAGGGAAGATAGTGTCCCAGAAAGGGAGTCTTCTTACCTTCGGTATCTGGGCCGGAATCTAGGTGGAGGAACCCGGTCATCTCCTTGCTGTTGGTCCCCCTCCAGTGGTGCTGTCTCTTTGGGTTCTACCCCATCAGTGCCCTGGAAACATAAAGGGCCTGGTGAGTTCTGGGGACACCAATTGTCCTGTGGCCAGGTTATCCATGGCTCTTCCTCCTTTGGGGACCCTGTGGTCTCTATCCTCACCAACTCCCAGAGCTGGGATAACTGGCTTCTCCTCACCTCTACAGGCTGTTGCTGATTGGGGGGCCGAGGGCCTCGCACAAACCGCCGACGGTAGAAGAAGGGTGGTGGGCGCCGTCTTCTGGGCCGCTGCCCAGAGTCTTCAGCCCGCTCCCCTTCACTCCCAGGTTCTGTCCCCCCTGAAGGAGCCTCTGCCACCATGGGTGGTGGGGCAGCTGGGCGAGGCCGGGGGATGAATCTGCGGAACCTACGTCGGTTGGGGGCATAGCGGCTGCCCTTCACTGGCACCCCCCCAGGACCAGTTACATTGGCAGCTTCTGCACCCTGGGAAGGTAGAAAGGGAATCATCAGAACCCGCTCCATAGAATGCACAACACTCCCTAACTTGCTTGAATTCTTGGTGTCTAGGGGAAGACCCCTCTCCAGCTTTAATTTCTCTAACTTCTTTCTACCCTCCCAAGGGGGAATGCAGTATTTGCACTCATCTGGGAAAGAGCAACACATCCTTTTGAAAGCACTGCTACTGCAGCCTCCAAGTTTAAGAGTAAGGGTAGGGCAGGGGAGGAGGAAGGAAGGCCTGGCAGCAGTCATCCATCTATTACTACAGAGCACTGATTCTGAGAAGGATCCGGTGGGAATAGGACCTCAAGCGGAGAACAGACAGGGAAGTGCTTGGTTTAACTACAGAGATGAAATCCAGACACTACAGACTGAGGACCCAGACATATTCTTTAGGACATCCCTTAGAATAGTTCTAGCCTTAAGGAAAATAACATCTGGGTGAGAGAACACAATCCCATTCCCACAGCCTGAGGCAGAGCTGGCCCCAGGACGGTTAAAGGCTGTGATGACCTCTAAGCTACCCTCCCACAAGCCAGGCTGACCTCAGAACCCCACAACAGCCCCCAAACCTTCTCTCCTTCCACGACATCAAACTCAACAGTCTCCCCATCTCCAACGCTGCGCAGAAACTTCCTGGGGTTGTTTCTTTTAATAGCTGTCTAAATGGAGGAAAGGCCATGAGAAAGGGGAGAAAGAAAAAAGGAGTCTCTTGCCCCTGCTGGGTCCACCATCCAATTTCATTCTTTGCAACAGTTTACTTGGGGTCTGGGGCTGGAGCAAAGAGAAGGTGCTCAAAGTTTAGTAAGGGAAAGGTCATCAACTAGGGGCCTCAGGAACTATGCAGTTACTACTGTCCCCAAGACACACTCCCTTCCCCCTTAACCCCTCAGGGATTTCAAAAAGGAAAGCAAGAACTATGAACTCAAAGGCAAAACAAAAAGCAGAGAATCTTAAGTCGCAAAGTGGATAAAATGTACGGTACTTCTTACCTCAATCCCACTGAGAGCTCTTTCCACCAAAGCAGTGGTTCTCAAACAGTGGCGTGCATCAGAATCACCTGGAGAGCTTGTTAAAACAGATTGCTGGGGCCCAGCCCCAAGTCTGATTGATTTAGCAGGTCTGTGGTGAGGCCTGAGAATTTGGATGTCAGGTGATGCTGCTGCTAGCACAGGGACCACACTTTGAGAACCACTGCACCCGAGCATCTTTTTCCTCTGAAAGTGCCTGAGTCTTTCCTGAAGTGTTAACAGGTCCCAGAAGGTAGTGAGCATGCCCACTACCACAACTATGATAGCCAATCAGTAACCCAACACAAGTGGAGCTAATGGTGTTGATACAGGCACCTGAGGCAGACAGGACGGAAGCATTTCCTAGTGGGCAGGCCATAGGGGACTGACTGTGCTAAGGATCATGGCAAAGGTCTTCAAAGATAGGACTGGTTCTTCCCCTCAGAAAGACAACCTAGCTCTTACCTGGTGAACAAAGACATCCTCCTTGGTGTCATTCCTGCAGAACAGGATGGTTTGTTAAGGGGGTGACTTTGGTAAAGCACTCAGCTCCACTAAGGCCCCCCACTCCAGCTTCCACAGTTAGGGGTAGATAGGATACCCCAGAAAGTTGCTGTAAAGAGAAGTATACCTAAAACCTCAGTGAGAACCTCAAGTTTATGAAGAAAGTGCAGAGAAGGCAAAGGCACCTTGAAGGAGGTCAGATAGCTCTTTACCTGCCAACTGCTCCACCTTCTACCCCAGGGCACCTTAGAACCTGCAGCTCCTGGATGTAACTGTCCCTGCCCAACACCTCCTCCTCCCTCAACCCCCCTTAGGGTTGGAAAATTCCACTGTCTCCTTCCTTCTCTACAAGCAAGGACAGAGAGTGGAGATATGGCTAGAGGTGCAGGACAACTTTGAGAAGGGGAGTGTCAAGAATTTGCTCCAAAGAGCTACAAGACCCATTCTCATTCTCAGCCTAGAGATATCCCCCAGGGTCAGGCCCTCTCAACACATAGGAACCAAGGATGAAAGAAGAAAATGCCCTCCCATTCTCTATCATTGCTTGCCTATTACCCTTAGGTGTGGGGAAGAGGCAAGAGCTAAGTTTTCCTGGAAAGAGTCCCTACAGGAGTCTGCTGTTTCCTAAATTAGACAGGGACCCTTCCCCAGAACAAATGTTCTAGTTTTAAAGCACTGGGATCTGCACAAAGGTCAGCCTGCTGAGAGGGAACTAGGGCCTCCCAAGAAGGGAAGGGCTGGTCTGGTCTGGTCAGGGCAGGGTGCCCAGGCTGGGGAAGGGCCCACAGAGGTAGACCTGGCTCTGTTCAGAATCCACCACTACAGCCTCTCGGTGCTGAGGGAGTGGGGCTGCCAACTGAAGGAAAGCAGCCATCTCTGGTTAAGCTAGCTCCTTTCTCCCTCTCCCCACTGTTAACCTGAGTCCCAACAGGTGGAGGATTCAGATGGGCCACAGCTCTTTAAGGGAGAGGAGTTGTGAAGGTGCCGTGAGTGCTGCCCATAACAGGAAATCAGTGGGGATTTCAGTCAAGAGCCCTGATGTGCACAGAAACCTACACATTCTGCCCCAAGGGCATGGCAAACTGAAAATAATGAGGCTACTCCAGAAGGTGAGACAGAGAAGCTGGGAGGGTCAGAGCCAGGTTTGCCAAGTTCCTGGATCCTTAATCTTCTGCTGCCCTTGAAGGTGTGGAGGTGGCTTCATCTTGCCACTAAGCCCACATTTGTGCTGTGGTTAAAGACTTTCAACCAGTGTCAGCTGGACATTGCAACCATGTGCCTCAGGAGGGGCAGATGAGATTGGGAAAGTGTCCAATCCCATGGGCTAGTTTGGAAGACACCCATTCCACCCCCGCCTGGGTTTCTTGGATACCTGTTGATGAATCCATAACCATTCCGGACGTTGAACCATTTGACAGTGCCCAGGACTTGGATTGCTGCCATGCAGAGATGCAGTGGGGACAGTAAGATGGGGGAAGAGATGGAGTTGGTTGGACTCAGTTTTGAGACTCCAAAAATTAACCTACTTCCTTATTACCTATTAAGCTTACCTTCAAGCCAACCAGGTTTCACTAATAGCTTCAAGGTATTCTTACCCCAGTTCCACAAATTGGAGTTACTCACAGGGGTCTCAGACTTTCAAAACCCTTCCAACTTTAAAGTACGTTTCCCATATTCTACAATCCAGGCCCTTCACACAGAACCGGGTACTCACCTGGTCCACAAAATGCTGCCCTCAGGTCATAACTGAGGGCTTCTCTAGCCCTCCCAACGTAAGGGTCCCCAGTGCACCTGCTTCATGGGCTCAGAAGTTTACCTAGTATTAATTCCAGGCAACTAGGCCAACTGTCCCGCCCTGGGGGCGTGACCGGACCTGAGACTTTATTCTCCTCCCTGAGGCTCCCCTAGGTGAACCTGCGGGCCCCGCCCTCCCGCCCTGGAAGGCACTGCAGGATTTCCCAGCAGGGGAATTCACTTTGGACTGCAGCTTCCAGCCCAGTTAGTCCTCTGGGCCTCTGAGCCAGGCTGCTTTTGGCTTCTTAGAGCCTGCCAGACTCCACGCTGCCCCTCCCCCAGCCCGCCGACCCCTTAGAGCCGCCCTGGCACGCGCCCCACCCTCACCCAGCACCGGCTTGTCCGCCTGACTCCGAGCCGGGGGTGCGGGGGTCCCCGAGGCCGCCGTCGCCAGGTTGCCAGGGGTGCGGGAGCCCGGCGCCGAGGGGGTCCCAGCAGCGGGGCCTGAGGCGGCTCCGCCCCCGCCGCCGACCGCTCCGCCGCCTGGTTTCTGCGGCTCCCCTGCGGGTACCGGTACCACTACCGCTACCACCCCTGCCGCCGTCGCGGGCACCGTCGCCGCGGGGGCCGCTGTCGCCACCGCTGCCACCTCCGCCTCGCTCATCCCGCCGGGTCCAGTACCGGCCCCCGCCGCCACCTCCTCCTCCACCGCCGCCGCCACCGCCCCGGCCCCTCCCCCCGGCTCGCGAACCCGCCGCCCCGCTCGGTCCTCGCGCCCCGAGCCTCGCCCGCACGCCGGCAGCCGGCCCGGAGCGGAGGCCAATCGCAGTCCTCTGCAGCGGCGCGCGCAGACCCCGCCTCCCAGCCACAGACCAATCCTAGCCGAGCAGTTCCCCGGCCCGCATGCCGGCCCCGCCTCCCGGACTTCGCACAGAGCCGGAGGCCCCCGCCCGCCAGCCCGTAAGTACACCTGGGCCCCGCCCCGGTCATGCCACGTGACTGGTCCCAGCCTAACTCATTGGCCGACGGCCTCTTCCCCCTCCCCCCTCCGCCCCTTTTCACCGGCCGCGGGAAATCAAACGGGCTGGTGGCTCCCCAACCGCCACCTGGCCTCTGCGCGAAGGGCGGGGCCAGGCGCACTGCTCCAAGGTTGCTCTGGACTACCCCTGTAGGAGGCGGGAGTCAGCAATCTCGGTTCTGGCGGTGAGCTGCACCGCTCATCTCCACCCTCGAGACCAACCTGGCCCGTATGCTGGAGGGTTAGACGCTTTCTCCGGGGCACCACCACCTGTGGTAGCTTCTCTTTATAGGATGCTTTTGCACGCCCGTGGGGCAAGCCGGAAGGCTCAGTGGAACCATTTTTCCCAGCTCACAGTTGCTCTTACAACACAGGGCTTTTACTGTGTTTGTTCTTGAAACAAAGTTTACATATGTGATGTACACTTTCTTCGCTAAGTTTTGATAAACGTGTCTGCCCAGGTAGCCAACGTCCTAGTATGGTTATTTTCCCCGTACCCCAGAGAGGTCCTTGAAGCTTTCCGGCAACCCCAGCCTCCCCACAGACCCCCGCAGTTCTGATTTCTACCACCCTAGACTAGTTTCAAGGTCTCTTGCGTCTACATGCTGGTCACTGTGGTATCTGGCCAGCTGCCAAGCTCCGCCCAACTCAAGGTCTTTGCATATGCAGTTTCCTTCGCCCAGAACGCTGTGTCTTAGGGGAGCTCTCTGCAAGTACAAACTTATGTATATGTATCATTCCTCACTACCACACCATCCTTTCTTTCTTTCTTTCCTTTTTTTTTTTTTTTTTTGAGACAGAGTCTCACTATGTCGCCCTGGGTAAAGTGCTATGACATCATAGCTCACAGCAACCTCAAACTCCTGGACTTAAGCGATTCTCTTGCCTCAGCCTCCCAAATAGCTGGGACTACAGGCGCCTGCCACAACGCCTGGCTATTTTTTTGTGTAATTGTCATTTTTGTTTGGGGCTGGGTTCCAACGCGTCAGCTCCGGTGTATGTGGCTGGCTCCGTAGATGCTGAGCTACAGGCGCCGAGCCACCATCCTTTATTTGTCTCGTGGCATTTTTGAAAATAGGAAATGACCCTGACCATTTGCATATTCATTCTATTCCCTCACACACACTCTAGTAAACCCCACAGCAATAAGAACTTTGTAGTTATGCCTGCCTCCTGGAACAGTGCCTGGCACAACGTTGGACGCTCAATATTTACTGAATAAGTGAATTGTCCCCATTCCACAGATTAGAAAACTGAGACTAAGTACAAGGCATAGGCTAGGTTTCTCAGGAACCGCCCCTTCCCCCGGACCGCAATGTCCCTCCCAGAATAAGGAGGCTCCATAAATCTCTCCTTCAGAGTGCGGCTTCCCCCACCCGGGAGGACACGGGTGGCGCTGGACAGGGCGTATTTTTAGCTAGGACAGTGCGCCCCAGCCAGCACACGTGCCTCCAGGCGCTGCTTGGCGCTCCCCACATGCGCTTCGCCTGTGCTGTGTCCCTCGCCAGACCTTGCGTCTTCGCCCCAGCTTGCAGTCTACGCCTCTCCTAGTACTGGCGCGCCCTCTGCTGGCCATTCTCCAAGGCCACCCGGTCTCTGTCCCTCCGCCATCCACCCCGCAGGGAAAAGTAGCTACGGTCCACCACGGGAGGCTTGAGAAAACACACCTATACACACAATAGCCACACGCTCTCTGTCCCCACAGAGGAGAATTAGCAGAAACCACAGAGAGGCAGTGAATTTTCTGGTTATTTAAATATTTTAAGTGCAATAGATCAGCGGTCCCTAACTTTTTTAGTGCCAGGGACTGGTTTCATGGAAGACAATTTTTGCAAAGACTGGGGGTGGGGGTGGGGGACAGGAAGCGGAGCTCAGGTGGTAATGTGAGCGAGGGGGAACCGCTCTAAATACAACTGAAGTTTCACTTTCTCTCCTGGCGTTCAGGATGACAATTTCATGGATGACAGTTTTGCCACAGACATGGGTAGGGAGACAGGGGAGAGTAGGGAGAGACAGGAGGCTGAGATTGGGCCGTGATGCTGTGTGGCCCAGTTCCTAACAGGCCACCCTGAGGGATTGGGGATCCCAGTTATAGATGACAAGGGTTCCAGGCCTCCTAGTGAAAAGGTTTCCTCCATCTTCTGTCATTTTCTTTCCATCCTTCCCATTTGCTCCTTCCCACCTGAAATGGCCTCTCATCTATCTGGTTCATTATTTTAAAAACAAACAAAACCCCACCTTCTTAATACTGCTTGATACACATCTCCATTATTTGTTTTAATTGAGACAGAGTTTCACTTTGTTACCCTTGGTAGAGTGCTGTGGCATCACAGCTCAGGGCAACCTCAAACTCTTGGGCTCAAGTGATTCTCTTGCCTCAGCCTCCCAAGTAGCTGGGACTACAAGGCGCCCACCACAACGCCCGGCTATTTTTTTATTGCAGTTGTTTAGCTGCCCTGGGCTCTGTTCGAACCCACCACCTGGGTGTATGTGGCTGGCACCATAACCACTGTGCTATGGACATCAAGCCATCTCCATTATTTGAACACCAAACTTTCTGAAAGTAGTCCTTGCTGCCTCCACTTCCTCAACTTTCTTTCATACCCTATCGACCCAGATCTGTCTTCTGTCCCCTCTACTCCAGCAGTAGCCTCCTGCCCCTGCTTAATTGAGAAGTTCAGTGGATGGCTTGGGTTCTCTTTTGACTCCAGCAAGTGAAGTGTCCCTGCCACAGCCTCCACAAACCAGCCTTCCCCCATCTATCCTCTATCCTCTACTTTTGTGTTTTGTTCTCCATGAACCCCAGTATTTCCCAGGCCATTTCTTCTGTCACATACCTTCTGTAGGTCATTTTATCTGTTCCTTTGGCTTCAGTGACCACTTACTGATGGCTCTCAAACCTGAGTCCCTCCCACCTTCTGCCAGACTTCAAGTACTCACTAGCCAATTGTTTCTTAGGCTTCCAAACCTTGACAAGCCCAACTCTAAGCACCACCCCCCCCACCTCCAACCTCCTTCACTGAGTTATATCATCATCACTTACAGTCATCCTTTAGTATTTCTCCTTTGTCTCCTGGATGCCCACGGTTAGCCCAGCCAAGGTGAAGATTGTGGTATGGAATTGAGATAACATTTGAAAGATTGAAAAGATGGTGTCATTTCTGTTCCCTATTACCATAAAACCTCAGCAACTTTTCCCTCCCACTTTCTGTTGCAGCCCAAATCAGTTTACCTCTTCTTTTCTTTCTTTCTTTCTTCTTCTTTTTTTATTTTTATTTTCTTCTTCTTCTTTTTTTTTTTTAAATTGAAACAATCTCACTCTGTTGGCCTGGGTAGAGTGCCATGGCATCCTATCTCACAACAACCTCAAATTTCCAGGCTCAGTGACCTCTTGCTTTAGCCTCCCAAGTAGCTGGGACTACAGGCATCTGCCACAATGCCTAGCTAGTTTTTCTATTTTTAGTAGAGACAGGTCTTGCTTTTGTTTAAGCTGTTCTCAACTCCTGAGCTCAAGCAATCCTCCCATGTTCACCCCCCAGAATGTTAGGATTACCAGCCTGAGCACTGCACCCAGTTATTTATTTATTTAGAGACAGAATCTCATTCTCTTGCCCTAGGCTAGAGTGCCATGGCCTCAGCCCAGCTCACAGCAACCTTAAACTCCTCGGTTCAAGAGATCCTTCTGCCTCAGCCTCCCAAGTAGCTGGGGCTAAGATGCTGGCCACCATGCCTAGCTAATTTTTCTATTTTTAGAGATGGGATCTCCTCTTGCTCAGGTTGGTCTCAAACTCCTGAACTCCATCTATTCTTCCACTGTGATCTCCTGGAGTGCTAGGATTACAGGCCTAAGCCATCGTGCTTAGCCATCTCCTCACTCTTCTAATACTTGCTCTCTCCTTTCTCTACTGTCACAGAGTGTTACATACTGACAGCCTCTGTCCTCTCCTCTCCCATTCACTCCCTAGCCATTCTCACTGCTGTCCTTCCCTCTCTGCTAACTCTGCTAGCACTCACCAAATCCTTGACCTTTTCTCCATCCTCCACCTTCTTGTCTCATCTGTTATATCTGATATCATCACTTACCATATTCTTCTAGAAACCTACTTCTTGAACTTTTTCTTTTTACCTAGTAATAATAGAAAGAATTAACACTTCCTGAGCACTCACTGTGTACTACATGCTGTGCTAAGCACTTTAGATACAATAAGTTATTTAGTCCCTGCAACAATCTGGGGAGATAGACACTATGAAAGTCATTTTACAGAGAAGTAAAATGAGGTATAGTGGAGTTAAACAACTGACCTAAGTCACACAACTGGGAACAAGCCTAGCTGGAATTCAGATGCAGATCAATCTACCTCCAGAGCCCACCTTCTGAGCCATCAGTCTCTTTCCACTATTCTAGGATTACCAAGGTCCCCTCTTATCCACAGTTTCACTTTCTGAGGTTTCAGTTACCCACGGTCAACTGCAGTCTGAAGATATTATACACACTGAAATATTTTGAGTGAGAGAGACCACAACAATATATTGTTATAATTGTTCTATTTGATTATCATGTTGTTAATCTCTTACTATTCCTAATTTATAAATTAAACTTTATCACAAATATACATGAGGTTAGACAATTAAGTTTGCAAACTTTTCCCAGAATAAGTGCTATATATATACCCCATTGCTAAATATCACTATAATCACTTTCTTTCTTCTTTTTTATTTTTTTCAGACAGAGTCTCACTGTGTTGCCATGGGTAAAGCACAATGGCATCATAGCTCACAGTGACCTCAAACTCCTGGGCTCAAGTGATCCTCCTGCCTCAGCCTCCTGAGTAGCTAAGACTATAGGCATACACCAGAATGCCCAGCTCGTTTTTGAATTTTTAGTAAAGACAGGGTCTTGCTTTTGCTCAGGCTGATCTCAAACTCCTGAGCTCAATCAATCTACCCACCTCAGCCTCCCAGAGTACTGGGATTATAGGCATGAGCCACTGTGCCTGGCTTCCCCTGGGGAAGCTATGTACCAAATGCCAGCACCTAGTCCACACTTCAAAGCACTTTTTCAAGGATGAGTTCGCAAACTTAATTGCCAAGCCTTCCATGACAATGACAGCTCTGGTGGTAATTCCAGAAAAATAGCTCCAAAATTGCTTTGAAGGGTGCACTAGATGCTGGTGTTAGTGCATAGCTTCCCAAGGGTAGTACTTAGAAGATGTTTGTAGTGATATGCAGCAATGAGGTATGTAGCTCTTTTTCTGGGATGACTTTGAGAACTTAATTAACCAACCTTGAATTATGTATAGGTTTTGTTACTGTTTCTGGTTTCAGGCATTCATGAGGGTCTTGGAACATATCCCCTGAGGATAAGGGAGGGCTACTGTACACTTTTTCATCTTTTTCCACAATCTCTAGGCCCCATATTGCCTCTATTACTTTTTTTTTTTTTTTTTGCACTTTTGGCCAGGGCTAGGTTTGAACCAGCCACCTCCAGCACATGGGGCCAGCGCCCTACTCCTTTGAGCCACAGGTACCACCCCCCACATTCCCTCTAGATCTTTTCATATATCAGGCTTTTGCTTCCAAACTAAATGTCTTGAAAGCCTGTCTGCATTACCCAGACTCTGCTTCTTTTTTTGTTCCCAGAATTCAGGAAAGACATTGACATCTGCCACTTAGTTCAATGGAAACATTTTTGCCCTTGTTCCTCCACCCCCATCTGTGACAGATGCCCCATGAGACTGTCCAGTACCTTCTCAGACTTCTTCACAGGCTCCTCAGCTTTTTACTTGGCCCTCTCTGTTGCGTGAATTCTTATGCGTGGTTGGTGTCGCAGAGTGCAGAACCTACTTTTGAAATTGTATTTTAATAAAGGGGGCTACAAGCTCTAGTGGCAAGTAGCAAAGTTCTTTATTTCTCTTCAGCTTATATAGCTGGTGCTGCAGGTACGCACTGTTAATCACACAACTACATTGTAACAATAGATTAACTCTTCTTTAGTGTCTGGTAGTCTACTGATTAACTGATATACATTCTTCTATGTTTTTTACTCTACCCAAAATAACTTTCTTTGAAAAACATGCTGTCAGCCATTTACTCACATAAAGATAAGGTCACAGAGCATAGCAGGGGGAGAAGGCTGCTTGAATGCCTGCTTTTTAGGCCCCAAACCATATGGAGGCTATAAATTATCTTAAAAGAACACAGCCCAGACATTCCTAAGATGTGCTGTTGACGTGTATGCAAGCCTCCAGCCTCCAAGTCCAGCCATGAGTTACGGGAATTTTACCTCCTGCATACTCAGGCTATAGGTCTTTTATTGGCGCTCTATCCCGGTCTCTCCTAGACTGTGCCAAACAAGATTGTTTACTAGCTCACTCTCAGACTGGCAGAGCCAAAGACATATAGGCCTTTCGCCTATACCCTCCCTATAAGCTAGAGTTCCCAGTTCTGTTCTTCTAACTCTATAGCCTCTCTCTCTGCCATGCCCCATGAGACTGCCTCTACTCCCACTGCCTCCCAAAAGGTATATTGAAATGTTAACCCCTGGTACCTGTGAATGTGACCATATTTGGAAATAGTGTCTTTGCAGATGTAAATCAAGTTGAGTTCACTGGGGTAGACCATAATCCAATGAGACTGTTGTCCTTATAAGTGGAAACCACCACAGAGGGAGAACTCCTTAAGACAAGGATAGAAGTGCTGCAGCTGCAAGCCAAGAAAAGTCCATGGCTACTTGAAGGTGGAAGAGGCAAGGAAGGCTCCACTAGAGGCTATGGAGAGAGAACAGCCCTGCTAACATGTTAATTTCAGACTTCTGTCCTCCAGAACTTGGAGATACTAAATTTCTGTTATTGTAAGCACCATGTTTGTAGTACTTTGTTATGGAAGTACACATGGAAACCCCAAGAAAACAATATGAGAGCCAAGTACTGATGATTCCCTAATATTCCTCCAGCCCAACTGCTGATTTCTTAAGCTTCAGACCCATGATGGCTAACTGCCAGCTGAAAACCTCCAGGTCCCCTGTCTTGTTAAAAGGCACTGCCATATCTGGATTCAGAGACCCAGGAAACTTCCTTAACACCTGCCTCTCCTCCCTCCTATCACTTGGTCCTGTCAGTTCTACATTCTCTCCTCTGTTTATTTCTCCTGATCCCTACTGCCTCTACCTAGTTCACACCATCAGCATCACTGTGACAACCTTGGTGACAGCCTTCTGCCAAGTTGGTTTCCTTGCCTCCAACCATATGCTCCTCCAATCCATTTCCTTTTTATTTTTTTGACAGAGTCTGAATCTGTCCCCTTGAGGAGAGTGCCATGGCATCATAGCTCATATCAACCTTAAACTCTTGGCTCAAGCAATGCTCTTGCCTCAGCCTCCTGAGTAGCTGGAACTACAGGCATCTGCTATAACACCCAGCTATTTTTTTTAAAGATGAGGTCTCACTCTTGCTCAGGCTGGTCTCAAACTCCTAAGCTCAAGAAATACACCTGCCTCAGCCTCCTAGAGTGCTAAAGACTAAGGTGTGAGCCACTGTGCCTGGCCCTCCAATCCATTTTCTGTGAATTACCTCACAAGTCATTCTGCCTTATCACCCAGATTTATTTTCACTATAGTATCTATCAGTATCTGCATGGCATTTTCATGCTTATATTTTGTTGTTTATAATAAGTATGGGATTTCATCTGTCCTGTTCACCGCCGTATTCTTAGTTCCTAAACTATACTGGCACCTAGTAAGTGACCAGTGAATATTTGACTGACTAAATGAATGAAGGCAGCCAGTACGATCTGTCTAAAAGGTATTTTTTTTTTCAAGAACAACTTAGGCACAATAAATATACACATTCCCTGTAACTCAGAAATTGATCTTCTGGACAAAAGACCCCAAGAGATTTTTTTTTTTTTTTTTTTTTTTTGAGACAGAATCTTACTTGGTCAGACCCTTGGTAGAGTGCTGTGGTGTCTTAGCTCACAGCAACCTCAAACTCTTGGGCTCAAGTGATTCTCTTGCCTCAGCTCCCTGAGTAGCTGGGACTACAGGCGCCTACCACAACACCCAACTATTTTTTAGAGACAAGGTGTTGCTCTGGCTCAGGCTGGTCTTGAACTCGTGAGCTCAGGCAATCCACCTACCTTGGCCTCCCAAGTGCTGGGATTACAGACGTGAGCCACCATGCCTGGCCCCAGAGAGATTCTTTTACAGGAGACATGCATGAGAATGAAGGTGAGAAGTTGGCGGCAACCTGGGTATACATCACTGGGAGAGTGATGGGTAAATGTAATGAGTGTACTCTTGTGGAGTATTATGCAGCGATCAGAAGTGACAGGTTAGGTGTACTTATGGCAACATTGATAGATCTTGAAAATACAGTGCTTAGGCCAGGCATGGTGGCTCACACCTGTAATCCTAGCATTCTGGGAGGCTGAGGCAGGTAGATTGATTGCCTGAGCTCACAGGTTCAAAATAGGTGTGAGCCAGAGAGACCCCAACTCTAAAAAACATAGCCAGGTATTGTGGCAGGTGCCTGTAGTCCCAGCTACTTGGGAGGCTAAGGCAAGAGGATCACTTGAGCCCGAGAGTTTGAGGTTTCTGTGAGCTAAGACATCATGGCACTTACCAAGGGTCTCACCAAGAGACTCTGTCTCAAAAAAAAAAAAAAAGAAAAAAGAAAAGAAAAGAAAATACAGTGTTTAGGCTGGGCATGATGGCTCACACCTATAATCTTTTTTTTTTTTTTTTTTTTTTTTTTTTGAGACAGAGCCTCATGCTGTTGCCCTGGGTAGAGTGCTGTAGCATCATAGCTCACAGCAACCTCAAACTCCTGGGCTCAAGCGATTCTCCTGCCTCCGCCTCCCAAGTAGCTGGGATTACAGGCACCTGCCACAACGCCCGACTATTTTTTGGTTGCAGCCGTCATTGTTGTATGGTGGGCAGGGCTAGATTCGAACCCACCAGCTCAGGTGTATGTGGCTGGCACCTTAGCCGCTTGAGCCACAGGCACCAAGCCTCACACCTATAACCTTAGCACTCTGGGAGGCCAAGTTTGGAGGATTGCTTGAGTTCAAGACCAACATAAGCCAAGAGTTAGACCCTGTCTCTACTAAAGTTAGAAAAACTAGCTGGGCATTGTGATGCACACCTATAGTCCCAAGTATCTGAGAAGCTAAGGCGGGAGGATCTCTTAAACTCAGGAGTTTGAGGTTGCTGTGAACGAGGCTGACATTATGGCACTCTGGCCAAGCAACAGAGTGAGATTCTGTCTCAGAAAAAGAAAAAAAGAAACAAACAAACAAAAAAGCAAATACAGTGCTTACGCCAGGCGTAGTGGCTCATGCCTATAATCCTATCACTCTGAGAGGCTGAAGCAGGTGCATCACCTGAACTCAGAGTTTACGATCAACCTGACCAAAAGCAAGACCCCATCTCTACTAAAAATACAAAAACTAGCCGGGCATTGTAGTGGGCACCTATAGTCCCAGCTACTTGGGAAGCTGAGGCAAGAGGTTTGCTTGAGCCCAAGAGTTTGAGGTTGCTGTGAGCTATGAAGCTACAGCACTCTACCCAGGGTGACAGAGTGAGACTCTGTCTCAAAAAAAAAAAAAAAAAAAAAAAAAAAGACAATACAATGCTTTGAGAACAGGATGAGAAACAATGAGATACGAACAACCATACCACTTACATGAAAAGACACATTCCCACAATCAACAAAAATGACATCTCGTCAGAGTATATAGAAACAAGACCAGGTGCAATGGCTCATGCCTATAATACCAGAGCTTTGGGAGGCTGAGAAAGGAGGATAACTTGAGGCCAGAAGTTTGAGACTAGCCTGGGCAACACAGTGACACCCTGTCCCCACAAAAAAAATTAAAAATTATCCAGGCATGGTGACACACATCTGTAGTACAAGCTACTTAAGAGGCTGAGATGGGAGGTTCGCTTGAGCTAGGAGTTCAAGGTTGCAGTGCATTATGATCCCACCATTATACCCCAGCCTGGGTGATACAGCAAGACTCTGTCTCAAAAATAATAAATAAAAACAAAAAGCCACAAGGATATACAATATCATAATTGCCTGTGGAGGGGGAGAGATGAAAATGGCATTAGGTGTTTAAAAAAACTAATCAATTAAGCAAATGTATGAATGAATGAAATCCACTGTTCTACTAAAATTCTTCAATGATTTCCAATTAAAGCTCAAACATTTAGCTTAACCCAAGATCCAGCCCTCTCTCTTCCCATTGCCACTCTATTTCCTCAGCCCTCAAGCACTTTCTCCTGACCACTTTTCCTGACATAGTTACATATGGCTACTTCAGCCCATCCTCCACACCATTGCTGAATTATCCTCATTTGACACCACTTTTTATACATCAGAGCCATCATCCCTTATGAGTGGTCCCTATCAATGGTGTACTGCTAAATGTTTAACAACCAGCCCTGGATTGATGGGGGAGGGGCACTCTGATTTGCAAAATCTGTTGATTTCTGTGGTATAAATATTTCTACCATGGTCAGATTTCAATCTACCATAAGACTTTTTTTTGTTTTGGGGAAAGGGTCTTGCTCTATTGTCCAGGCTGGGGTGCAGTAACATGATCATAGCTCACTGCAGCCTCAAACTTCTGGATTCTAGTCATCCTACTCCCTCAGCCACTGGAGTAGCCAGGACTATAGGTGTGTGCTGTCATGCCCAGTTAATTTTTTTACTTTTTGTAGGGATCATGTCTCACTGTGTTGCCTGATCTCAAACTCCTGACCTCAAGTGATCCTCCTGCCAAATGCTGGGATTATAGGCATAAACCATTCCACCCATACAATAAGACATTGAATGTGGAGGTGGTAAGAGATGTGTACAATTGGTTTTTATTTTATTTTATTTTATTTTATTTTATTTTATTTTATTTTTTTGAGACGGAGTCTTACTATGTTGCCCTTGGTAGAGTGCTGTGGCATCACAGCTCACAGTAGCCTCCAACTCTTGGGCTTAAGCAATTCTCTTGCCTCAGCATCCCAAGTAGCTGGGACTACAGGAACCTGCCACATCGCCTGGCTATTTTTTTGTTGCAGTTGTCATTGTTGTTTTAGCTGGCCTGGGCTGGGTTTGAACCAGGTAGCCTCGGTGTATGTGGCTGGCGCCCTACCCACTGAGCACCTGGTTTTTATTCTTATTAAAGCCTACACAAGCAGCCTCTTCCAAACCACTAGTTCCCATTCAAAATTTTTCTTTAGGTGGTACCCATGGCTCAGTGGGTAGTGCACCGGCCACATACACCGAGGCTGGGGGATCCGAACCCTGGGCCAGCTAAAATCAATAGTAACAACTGCAACAAAAAAATAGCCGGGCATTGTGGTGGACATCTGTAGTCCCAGATACTTGGGAGGCTGAGGCAAGAGAATTGCTTAAGCCCAAGACTTGGAGGTTGCTGTGAGCTGTGATGCCATAGCACTCTACCAAGGGCAACATAGTGAGACCGTCTCAAAACAAAAAATGAACAAACAAAACTTTTCTTTAAATTTTTAAAAATTATTATGAATATTATTGTAATTTTTTGCTTATACATGTTTTATGTATGTTTATTTAGAGTCAGATTGTCATTATGTCACCCTCAGTATAGTACTATGACATCACAGCTCACAGAAACCTCAAACTCTTGGGCTTAAGCAATTCTCTTGTCTCAGCCTCCCAAGTAGCTGGGGCTACAAGCACACGCCACATTGCCTGGCTAATTTTTCTTTTAGACAGAGTCTCACTCTGTTGCCCAGGCTAGAATGTTGTGACATAATGACTCATAGCAACCTCAAACTCTTGGGCTAAAACAATCCTCTTGCCTCAGCCTCCCACTACAGGCTGCCACCACACCAGGCTCATTTTTCTATTTTTAGTAGAGACAGGTCTGGCTCTTGTTCATGCTGGTCTCAAATTCCTGAACTCAAGCCATCCTCCAGCCTCGGACTCCTAGAGTGCTAGGATTATAGGCATGAGCCACAATGCCTGGCCAATATTGTTGCAATCTTTATAGGGTACCTGGGATGTTTTGATAAAGGCATACAATCTGAGTTAAGCAAATCGTGATATTTTGGGTATCCATTGCCTCAGTCATTTATCATTTCTCTGTGTTAGGAACATTCCAGTTCTACTCTTTTAGTTATTTTAAGGTATACTGTAGGCCAGGTGGCTCATGCCTGCAGTCCTTACACTTTGGGAGGCAGAGGCAGGTGGATTGCCTGAGCTCATGGGTTCCAGACCAGCCTGAGCCAGAGCAAGAGCTTGTCTCTAAAAATAGCCAGGCATTGTGGCAGGCACCTGTAGTCCCAGCTACTTGGGGGTCTGAGGCAAGAGAATTGCTCAAGCCTAAGAGTTTGAGGTTGCTGTGAGCTATGAGGCCACGACTCTTTATTGAGGGCAACAAAATGAGACTCTGTCTCAAAAAAAAAAAAAAAAAAACCAAACATAGTATAACTTTGTTGATGATAGTTACTTTGTTGTGCTATCACTTTTTTTTTTTTTTTTAGAGAGAGTCTTACTTTGTTGCCCTTGGTAGAGTGCTGTGATGTCACAGCTCACAGCAACCTCAAACTCTTGGGCTTAAACGATTCTCTTGCCTCAGCCTCCCAAGTAGCTGGGACTACAGGCGCCCACCAAAACGCCCAGCTATTTTTTTTTATTGTTGTTGCCATTGTTGTTTAGCAGACTTGGGCTGGGCTCGAACCCACCAGCCCTGGTGCATGTGGCTGGCACCCTAACCACTGATCTACAGGCACCAAGCCAGTATCACATAATTTTTATTCTAACTCAAGTTTTGCATCCATTTCCATTTTCCATCCTTTCTTTATCTCCCACTTCCCAATATAATTCCCTTCCTCTAGTAATGTACTTCTTTTCCGTGTCTCCATGAGAGAATTTTTTTTTTTTTTTTTTTTTTTTTTTTTGCAGTTTTTGGCCAGGGCTGGGTTTAAACCCGCCACTTCCGGCATATGGGACTGGTGCCCTACTCCTTTGAGCCACAGGCGTCGCCTGAGATAAATTGTTTTTAATATAGTTAGTTCCCATACATGAGTTCTCATTCTGTGTTTGGTTAATTGCAGTTACACATAATGTTCTGCAGTTCCATTCATGCTGTCACAAATAGGATTTGTGGCAGGGGTTGTGGCTCATCATGCCTGTAATCCTAGCACTCTGGGAGTCAAGGGAGGCCAGTGGATCTCTTGGGCTCATGAGTTTTGAGATCAGCCTGAGCAAGAGCAAGACCCCAGCTCTAAAAATATCCGGACATTGTGGCAGAAGCCTGTAGTCCCAGCTACTTGGGAGCCTGAGGCAAGAGGATCACTTGAGCCCAAGAGTTTGATGTTGCTGTGAGCTATGATGCCACGACACTGTAGCCTGGGCAACAGAATGAGATTCTGTCTCAAAAAAACAAAAAAACAAAGAAATAGGGTGGCGCCTGTGACTCAAAGGAGTAAGACGCCGGCCCCATATGATAGAGGTGGCAGGTTCAAGCCCAGCCTCGGCCCCAAACTGCAAAAACAAACAAATAAGCAAACAAACAAACAAAAAACCCACAAAGAAATAGCAGGATTTTGTTCTTTTTGTAGCTATATAATATTTTATCGTATAATGTACTACAATTTCTTTATCCACTTAGGTACATTCCAAATATTGGCAATTATGAATAGTACTACAATAAATATAGGAGTGCAGATTTTTTTTGATATATTAATTCCTCTTCTTTGATATATACCCAGCAGTGGGATATATAGTCATTCTATTTTTAGTTGGTTTTTCTTTCTCTTTTTTTTTTTTTTTTGTTGTTGTTGTTGCATTTGTTATTGTTTAGCAGGCCCAGGCCAGGTTTGAACCCGCCACCCTTGGTGCGTGTGGCCAGCACTGTAACCACTGTGCTACCAGCGCCAACCCTATTTTTAGTATTTTAAGGAAACTCCATACTGTTCTTCGTCATAGTGGTTACACTAATTCACATCCCCACAGATAGTGTACAAGTGTTTCCCTTTCCCCACATTCTCATCAGCATTCATTATTGCTTACCTCTAATAAAAATCATTTTAACTGGGGTGAGATGATACCTCATTATAGTTTGGATTTGTGTTTCTCTGATGAATAATGATGCTGAGTTTTTTTTTTTGTTTGTTTGTTTTTATGAGCCAAGATCTCACTCTGTCACTTTAGGTTAGAGTTGTATGACCTAGAGTGCATTGTCATCATAGCTCACTGCAACCTCAAACTTCTGGGCTCCAGTAACCCGCCTGCCTCAGCCTCTGAAGTAGTAGAGATTACAGGAATGCATGACCATGCCCAGATAATTTTTCTATTTTTTGTAGAGACCACGACCTTGCTCAGCGGCTAGGGCCCCAGCCACATACACCAGAGCTGGAGGGTTTGAATCTGGCCTGGGCCTGACAAACAACAATGACAACTGCAACAAAAAAATTGCCAGGTGTTATGGTGGGAACCTATAGTCCTAGTTACTTGGGAGGCTGAGGGAAGAGAATCGCTTAAGCCCAAGAGTTTGAGGTTGCTGTGAGCTGTGATACTGAAGACTACTGAAGACATCATAGTGAGACTCTGTCTCAAAAATTAGAAAATGAATTCATTTATTCATACATGCCATTTTTGTCAATATTTTGTGAGTCTGGTATACTCACAATATACAGATATATTCTAATAGAGAATGCCAGACATCAATAAAACAATTACACAAATAAATATCAACAATCTCTGATAAATGCTGTAATGTTTGCTATGACAGCATAGTAGATGAGAAGCCAATTTAGTCTGCTAGGTTAAGAAAGACTTCCCCAGTTGGGTGCAGTGACTTACAGCTATAATCATAGGACTCGGGGAGGCCAAGAGGGAGGATTGCTTGAGTTCAGGAGTTGAAGACCAGTCTGACAAGAGGAAGACACCATCTCTACCAAAACTAGAAAAATTGGCCAGGCATGGTGACTCACACCTGTATCCTAGCACTCTGGGATGCTGAGGTGGGTGGATTGCTTGAGCTCATGGGTTTGAGACCAGCCTGAGCAAAAGCAAGACCCTGTCTCTACTAAAAATAGAAAAACTGGGCTCGGCACCTATAGCTCAAGTGGTTAGGGTGCCAGCCACATACACCAGAGCTGGCGAGTTCGAATCCAGCTGGCCTGCCAAACAACAATGGCAACTAAAACTAAAAAATAGCAAGGCATTGTGGCGAGCGACAGTAGTCCTAATTGTGGCGAGCGCCTGTAGTCCCAGCTACATGGGAGGCTGAAGCAAGAGAATTGCTTAAGCCCAAGGATTTGAGGTTGCCGTGAGTTGTGATGCCACAGCATTCTACCCAGGGCAACAGCTTGAGACTCTGTCTCCAAAAAAATAAAATAATAAAGAAAGAAAAAGAAGGCTTGGTGCTTGTAGCTCAAGTGGCTAAGGCGCCAGCCACATACACTAGAACTGGCGGGTTTGAATCCAGCCCGGGCCTGCCAAACAGCAATGACAACTACAACCAAAAAATGGCTGGGCATTGTGGCAGGTATCTATAGGCCCAGCTACTTGGGAGGCTGAGGCAAGAGAATTGCTTAAACCCAGGAGTTAGAGGTTGCTGTGAGCTATGAAGGCACAGCACTCTACCCAGGGCGACAGCTTGAGGCTCTGTCTCAAAGAAAAAAAAGGAAAGAAAGAAAGAAAAAGAAATGAGAATAAAAATTATCCAGGCATTGTGGCTGGTGCCTGTAGAATGAGCTACTTCGGAGGCTGAGGCAGGAGGAGGATCGCTTAAGCCCAGGAGTTCAAGGTTGCTGTGAAGTAGGCTGATACCACTGCATTCTATCCTGGGGCTACAGAGTGAGACCCTATCTAAAAAAAAGAAAGACAGACTCTATCCTGGACTGTGGCCATTCCATAGATACTATGCTACCTGTGGTCTTCCCAGGTGGGGACTATCTCATCACTCTACAGCACTAAAATGCTTTACCTTTGTCTTTCTATGGGCTAAAGTGATTCTCTTGCCTCAGCCCCCCAGTAGCCAGGACTACAGGCGCCCTGCCACAATGCCTGGCTATTTTTTGTTTAATAGGCCTGAGGCGGGTTTAAACTCACCAGCCTCGGTGCATTTGGCCTGCGCCCTAATCACTGAGCTACGGGTGCTGAGCCTATGCCTTGTCTACTGTTAAGATTATATGTGCCTCTTTGAATTTGAAGGGGAGCTTTTAGGGGCTGTAATCACTTAGTCCCCTTTTGAGATCAAAAAGCTTGTGCATTAGCCTTAGTTCAGTTAGGAAGCTTTGTCAATGCAGAGAAAGGAACCAATTAAGACTGTCAATTAAAAATCTAAAAGAGGCCAGGCACGGTGGCTCACACCTGTAATCTTAGCACTTTGAGAGGCTGATGCGGGTGGATTGTCTGACCTGAGGAGTTTGAAACCAGCCTGAGTAAGAGCGAGACCCTGTCTCTAAAAATAGCCAGGTGTTGTGGTGGATACCTGTTGTCCCAGCTATTTGGGAGGCTGAGGTAAGAGGATCGCTTGAGCCCAAGAATTTTAGGTTGCTGTGAGTTATGATGCCAGGGCACTTTACCTACAGTGACAGAGTGAGACTCCGTCTCCAAAAAATAAATAAGTGGTGGGGTGGGGGGTCACAGTGTATGACACACCTCTTGGGGGTGGGACACAATTATAAGAGGGACTTTACCTAACAAATGCAAGTAGTATAACCTGATTCTTTGTACTCTCAATGATTTCCCAACAATAAAAAAAAAAAAAGGAAATAAAGTTGGAAATAAAGCATGAGCCAAAAATGAAATAAAAAAATTTCAAGAAAGAAAGAAAAAAAGACTTGTATTATTCACAGTATGAACTGTCATACAAAGATGACAATACATTAAGGCATTATAGCTTTATCAAGATACAATTCACATACCATATAATTCACCATGTTAAAGTGTAAAATCTAGTGGTTTTCATTTTCTGAAGAATTGTCCATCACTCCAATCAATTTTAGAACATTTTCACCACCCCCTAAAGACATCTCCTACTTTCCACTTTACCCATTTGCAGCCACTCCCCATTTCTTCTCAAATCTCTCAGCATTAGGCAATCACTAATACGCTTTCTGTCTCTGGATTTGCCTGTTCTGGACATTTTATACAAATGAACTACTATGTGGTCTTTTGTGACTGACTTTCACTTAGCGTAATGTTTTCAAGGCCCATCCACGTTGCAGCATGTACCCAGTACTTCATTTCTTTTTACTGCTGAATGATATTTCATTGTATGGATGTAACACATTTACCCCTTCAGTTGATGGGTCTCTGGGTTTCCCCCCATTTTTTGACTATTATAAATAGTCCTGCTTTGAATATTTGTGTACAAGGGTTTTTTTTGTTTGTTTGTTTGTTTTGAGACAAGAGTTCCACGCTGTCACCCTGGGTAGAGTGCCGTTGTGTCACAGCTCACAGCAACCTCAAACGCTTGGGTTTAAATGATTCTCTTGCCTCAGCCTCCCAAGTAGCTGGGACTATAGGCCACCGCCACATGCCTGGCTATTTTTTGTCGCAGTTGTCATTGTTTAGCGGGCCTCAGCCTGGTTCAAACCCACCAGCCTCCGTGCATGTGGGCGGTGCGGTGCTGTAACCACTGTGTATGGGTGCCGCCTTTTGGTTTGTTTCTGTTTTGTTTTTTACATGTGAATCTATATAACATAAAATTAACCATTTTTTTCAAGGTACAAATTAGGCAGTTTTTTGGTTTTTGGGGGTTTTTTGAGACAGAGTCTCAGGCAGTGCCTGTGGCTCACTGAGTAGCGCGTTGGCCCCATATACCAAGCAAGGGTGGCGGTTTCAAACCTCCCCCCGGCCAAACTGCAACAGAAAAATAGGCGGGTGGGTGGCGCCTGTGGCTCAAAGGACTAGGGCGCTGGCCCCATATACCGTAGGTGGCAGATTCAAACATGGCCCTGTCCAAAAACTGCGAAAGAAAGGAAGAAAGAAGGGAAGGAAGGAAGGAAAAGAAAGGAAAGAAAGAAAGAAAAACAGCTGGGCATTGTGGCGGCTACCTGTAGTCCCAGCCACTTGGGAGGCTGAGGCAAGAGAATCGCCTAAGCCCAAGAGCTGGAGTTTGCTGTGAGCTGTGACACTATGGCACTCTACCGAGGGTGGCAAAGTGAAACTCTGTCTCTAAAAAAAAGAGAAAGAGACAAACAGAGTCTCACTATGTCACCCTCAGTAGAGTGTCATGGCATCACAGCTCACAGCAACCTCCAGCTCTTGGGCTTAGGTAATTCTCTTGAGTAGCTGGTTCTACAGGTGCCCGCCACAATGCCCAGCTATTTTTGTTGTTGTTGTCATTGTTGTTTAGCAGGCTCAGGCCTGGTTCAAACCCGCCAGCCCTGGTACATGTGGCTGGCACCATAGCCACTGAGCAGCCAAGCCCAAACTTAGGCATTTTAAAGTGAACTCAGTGGTACTTAGTGCATTCACAATGTTGTGCAACTACCACTTCTATCTAGTTCCAAAACAGTTTCTTCTCTAAAATAAAACCTGATACTCTTTAAGCAGTTAATCCTCATTCCCCAGCTTCCCTTAGCACCTGGCAATCACCAATGGCTGTTTCTAGGGATACACCTATTCTGTTTATTTTGTATTAATGGACTCAAAGAATATGTAATCTTTTATGTCTGGGCTTCTTTCACTTAGCATAATGTGTTCCAAGGTTCATCCATTTGTAGCGTGTATTTCATTCCTTTTTATGACTGAGCAATCAATATTCCATTATATATACCACATTTTGTTCACCTATTGACTGACATTTGGGTTGCTTCTACCTTTTGGCTACCGTGAATAAGCACTGCTGTTAACATTTATATGCACAGATTTGTTTTGAGTACCTGTTTTTATTTATTTATTGAGACAGAGTCTCACTATGTTGCTCTCAGTAGAGTGCTATGGCGTCAAAGCTCACAGCAACCTCAAATTCCTGGGTTTAAGCGATTCTTTTGCCTCAGCCTCCCAAGCAGCTGGCCACAGGTGCCCGCCACAACGCTTGGCTATTTTTGTTGTTGTTGCAGTTGTCATTGTTAGTTAGCTGGCCCGGGCCAGGTTCGAACCCGCCAACTTCGGTGTATGTAGCTGGTGCCATAACCGCTGTGCTACGGACACCCAGCCGGGAACCTGTTTTTAAATCTTTAGGGTATTTACAAAGGAGTGGAATTCATGGATTATATCAACAATCCATCTGTGAGAAGAGCAGGAGTTGGACTTAATCTAGCTGAGAAGATTTTTTTTTTTTTTTTTTTTTTGTAGAAACAGAGTCTCACTTTACCGCCCTCGGTGGAGTGCCGTGACGTCGCAGGACTCACAGCAACCTCCAGCTCTTGGGCTTCCGCGATTCTCCTGCCTCAGCTTCCCGAGCAGCTGGGACTACAGGCGCCCGCCACAATGCCTGGCTATTTTTTGGTTGCAGTTTGGCCGGGGCTGGGTTTGAACCCGCCACCCTCGGTATATGGGGCCGGCGCCCTACTCACTGAGCCACAGGCGCCACCCAGCTGAGGTTTTTATAAAAGAAAGAACAGGAATTTCAGAAAATTGAGGGGGAAGAAACTGGGGTGACAGTGTTACATGCAACACAAACGTAGTAATTCAAAGCTAATGTTTGTAGTTCACATGTATCATGTTGAAGGAGTCTTACATCTTCTTGGTGGTGAATTGAGATGTTCAGACATCATTATTATCCTCATTTTATGGGAAGAATATTAAGGCAGCTATTTAAGTAAAATCTCAAAGACATAAAAGAATGAGATACCAAGTCTGGATCTTGTCCTGTTACCTACCTAACTCACTGGAGCAAATGAGGTACCCATTAAGTTAGTGCTAGAAACCCAGAAACTGGGAAAAGACTACAAAGTTTCAGAAAAAGCAGCAGCTTTCTTCCCTAAGATGAAGGATAAAGAAATAAACTCCAGGACATAGCTTGTTTCCTCCAGCTTGATCATCTACTATGATTCATCTTCTATGATGTTAACGTAATTTAACATGCTACTCTTCTTTACAGAGAATCTTTTTCAGGGAGGTGGTAGGCAATTCTTCTGGAAATCACACAGCACAGTTGGGAGAAAAACAGAAATGCTACGTCAAGTCTCTTCATTGAGTGTTAAAACAGCCGGATGGCCTCTAGGGAAGCCAAAGGAACCAATACAGACTGAAGACTTAAACAAGATGGTGGCCAGCACAGGACCGCTCTATCTCTCTGGGTGAAACTCTATGGCAGAGCAGAGGCGTACAGTTTAGAGAAGTGAAGCCGAAATGGGTGGTAACCCGACCACATTAGTACGCTAGGAAGAGAAGAGCGGAAAGAGATCTGTCGCGCATGTGTAGAACTAGGGGGAAGGATTCCAAGACAGGGGACCCACCCCACAGAGCAAGTTTTCTGAAACGTGTGAGTTGTCTAAGCCCAATTAAAGCTGTAGCGGGGCGTTTCCTAGGACGCATGCGTTGTAGACGAGACAGTGGCGTGGTCTTTTCAACGCCCGGCATACAGACGAAGTCTGAGGTGGAAGGGGCGTTTTAGGATTCCCAACACGCATGCGTTCTGAGACCAAGGCGTTTCCTTCAGAGGGTGTGGAGTGTGGGGCTCTTTATTGCGCAGGCGCAAATACCGTTCAGTAGGGTGAGTAGCCTAGGAAGAGGAGGGAAGATGAGGTTGAGGAGCTTAAAAAACCGGATGCGCCTGCGCGTTGCCCACTAGTCGGAAGAGCTCAGGATTTCTGAGGGGCGGGGTCACGCACGCACGTCATTGGACGGGTAGGTGGGAGGGAGGGTGGAGCGCGGGGAGGATCTATGCGCTTGCGCAGTGCGGGGGTGGAGGGCGGAGGGGATAGCTAGCACGCTTGCGCGGCTGTCATAGGGCTGCTTGGTTGGTCAGTGGGGAGTCGGCGCCTGCGTACTAAGACCCGTGTGCAGCAGCGGCGGCGGCGGTAGAGGCGGCGGCGGCGGCGGCGGCGGCAGCGGGCTCGGAGGCAGCGGTTGGGCTCGCGGCGAGCGGACGGGGTCGAGTCAGTGCGTTCGCGCGAGGTGAGAACGGGCAGGCTGCGCGTGCGCGGAATCTTGGCTTGGGCCTGGGAGGAGAGATGGAACTGCGCGGGGGTCGGGGAGGGGGAAGAGGGGAGCGGCGGTCATCACCGCTCGGCTTCGGTAGGGAAGCCGCGGGAGGTGCTGAGAGGCGCGGGCGCGCGCCCCAGTTGGCGCGCAGGGTGACGGTTGGGGCCGGTCGGGTGACGTTGGAGCGACGCAGGGCGGGGGACGGCGAGCCGCGAGGCCGCCACGCGGGAGAGGCCGCCAGGCGGCCACGCCGGGGCGAGAGCCAGGGGCCAGATCGGCCCGCCAAGGCAGGGGGTACCTGGTCCGTTGATGCCTGGGGGCCGCACGGCCACGTGAGGTGGGGGAGGGTGCTGTTCGGTGAGGGCATATTCAACCGGGGGGGGTAGCGGCCGGTGGGGGGGAGGGGAGGCGGCGTGGCTCCGGCTTAGCACAGCCTTTGAGGAAGGGGCGGCCACGGCACCGGAAGTGCCCCCTACGGGAGGCTGCTCTCGGGGTCGGAGGCCGCATGGCCGAACGTGGACCGGGGCCGCATGGCAGCGCGGGGACCCCTCCCCCCGGTCCCGGCCACCGGAAGCCCCGGAAGGCCACATGGTGGGCGGGAGCTGGCAGCCCCCCGCGCGGGGGGCGCGGGGGATCTGGTCTTTGCGGGGTCTGAGGGAGCCTGTGATTTTGAGAAGTGGGAGATGCTTGAAACCCCCCCGCTTTAATCACCCAGGAAGGCCCGCAGCAGGCGTACGTTAGCGCTTCCCAATCTCATGGGTCCTGAAGCTTTCCCCCTTATTCTCCTGTGAAGTGAGGCGGCCAGGTATAAGTGGCACTCCTCTGAGGTGAGAGGCTAGAGAAATAGGGAAACTGAGGGCGGTTGGACAGGAGCCCAACTCTTATGCTGGCCGGTACCGATAGTGTCTTAAAGTCCTGGGCAGATTAGTTATCCAAAGTGATATGACTCTTCACCTTGTCACTGTCTTCCCATTGTTTGTGGTTTGGGAGTTGCTCGGTTTTATATAGTCCTTAACTCTACCAGCCTAGTGTGACTTCTACTAACTACTACCAACCTTTTGCTTTCATTTTATTGTCATTCACCACCTCCCACTCCCCCACTTTCTACTGACTGTACAGGCCCGGCTTTTCTGTCGGACAGGACAGATGCATCCTGGGAAAGTGGGAGGGCCCTCCGGGAGAGGCTGGGTTCTGGGGTTCCTTTTGGGAACTTAGATCGAGGTGTTTGGCTGAGGGATCATTTAGGAGGTTACTTTCTCCTCCTTGACTCCATCTGTAAGTGCATGTTGGCAAGGCGGGAATCCCCCAAAGAGGCCTTGTGGTTTCCTGTACTAGTGACTCGTTTGTGTGTGGATGGTGGTGGGGGGGGGTGTAACAGATGGGTGGGGCCTTGTCCTCTGGTCGCCACCCGCCCCCCATTAGCCCCACCCTTTTGCTGGAGCATGGCTGCTCACCTAATTATAGCCCTGGCTATGTGTGGGGAAGAGGGTGGTTGGTTTTAGTGGCAACTAACACCTGAGTCCTACCCCCTCTCCCCAGGAAGTAGCCTTTCCTCATCTTTGAGATTTGGCATTCTAAGTCCCTGGAGCCTTCCTCTCTCAAGCTGCTACTTTGGCTTTCATTTGGGGGCAGGACACAGCTATTCCCCAATCCCATACACACACACACACACACACACACACACACCCCAATTCTTAAGTATATTTGAGCCCAGTCACTATTTAGTTCAGGAGCCTTGACTTTATTTTACCTGGATGATGGATAAGAGTTGGGAAAGCAGAGCAATGTTTCTAGAGAAATGGGATAGATGAGAGGTCTTGTTTAACCTCCATCCTTACTTAAGTTCTTTTCTTGACTCTAGTTGGAATCGAAGCCTCTTAAAATGGCAGATGATTTGGACTTCGAGACAGGAGACGCAGGGGCCTCAGCCACCTTCCCAATGCAGTGCTCAGCATTACGTAAGAATGGCTTTGTGGTGCTCAAAGGCCGGCCATGTAAGATCGTCGAGATGTCTACTTCGAAGACTGGCAAACACGGCCATGCCAAGGTTAGAATTTCACTCCATATCTTTCCTTCCCAATGCCAGTGTCCTTGGGGCTCCTAGCAGCAAGCTGCCATGAATCCCAGCGAGGCCCTCTACCTTCCTGTAGCTCTGCTGTCTCATCCCTTTCCTGTTTAGCACTCACCCCTTACAGACACCTGCTCCTCAGTCTTCAACCTCTTCTATGGTTACCTTTCAGTCCACTCATTGTTCTCTGGTAGTCCCTTTATGCCAGCCTCTTACCTTATCTTCATGTGCCTTCATGCTCCAGCTAGTCATGTGTTCCTTCCTTATTCCTCCCAGTTTTTACTTTTTCTTTCCTTTAGTCTTTGTAGATGTCTTTGTTTCTATTGCTTTTTCCAGAGTTTCTCAAGCCTAATAAAGAATGCACCCTTCCCTGGAAGGATTCCAGTGTTACCTCTGAGCTTTCAAATAAATCTTGCTGCCTCATTCTCCAGTTAAGCTTTCCCTTGGAACTCTGACATGTGGTATCAAACTGTCTCCCTCTGTTTGCCCCAGCCCACTCTTCTTGGGTTCCTTGAGCCTTTGTGCTTTCTTAGGTCTTAGCATTCTTGCTAGTACTTCCCTTGTCACCTCAGAACTGGTCTTGCCTCCCGCCCTAAATTTCAATTGGCTCATTTCTTGTTGCATTTCTTGTGGTTTGTTCCCTGATCAGTTTTTCTGTCTTCTATTGACATTGATCTTGCTTATTCCCTAAGGTTGAGGTCCTTCTCTGTGCTCTTTTGTCTTATTTCCTAACTGCTTAGTTCTTTCTGATCTCCCTATGTCTTTTCTTTTTAGCTCTCTTCCTTTAATGTTTCTTCCTAATTTCTTAGCCTTTTCCCCTCCTAATTTCCCTGTGCTTGTGTCTGGAAAAATTCTTCCAAACTTTATGTAGTTCCTCCTGCTCCCCTAGGCTCTTAACATGTTGCTTGTCGATGTATTTCTGTCAAGATAACCACTTCTTGGGATCTGCCTTGCAATCAATATTCTTTTGTGTTGTCAACCCCAATCTCAATGGTGGTCTTCTAGCCTCAGGTTCGTTGTGTTTTGTTTGTTTTTTAAGAGGCTTTAATGTTTCTTCCCTGAGTTGATTGGTTCAATTCCAATTCTCCTGATCTTTGCCCTGACAAGATAGTCTGACTTCCCCTCACCAGCCAAGGGCAACTTTAGCCTTTATCTCCATCCTAGAATTTGGTTGGGTTTCTCTTTGTGATGCATACATACAGGTCCACCTGGTTGGTATTGACATCTTTACTGGGAAGAAATATGAAGATATCTGCCCGTCAACTCATAATATGGATGTCCCCAATATCAAAAGGAATGATTTCCAGGTATGTAGATGATCTGGATAAGGATGGGGGGGGGGATGAATTGATCAGGAGAACTTGTGCTGGGAAAGTGGAGGGAAATGGCAGGAGAGGGTATTTGATATTAGTAATTTTGCTGCCACCCATTTGTTATCAAAACCTTTATCCTCAGCCTACATGGGCCTACCTTCAGCTTCTTTCCCTATCTGTTCCCTAGCTGATTGGCATCCAGGATGGGTACCTATCACTGCTTCAGGACAGTGGAGAGGTGCGAGAGGACCTTCGTCTGCCTGAGGGAGACCTTGGCAAGGAGATTGAGCAGAAGTATGACTGTGGAGAAGAGATCCTGGTATGCTGCTTCCCTCCCCTGCCCCCCCCCCCTTTAAACTTTCCTTTAGCCTGTGTCCCTCCCTTTTGTGCTCAGCATTGCTTTTTATGGTTCTTCCTCTGAGCTCAGACATCTGTTGACTGTCCCCCCTTGGTCTTCCAGATCACGGTGCTGTCTGCCATGACAGAGGAGGCAGCTGTTGCAATCAAGGCCATGGCAAAATAACTGGCTCCCAGGTGAGTGACAAACTCATCATTCTCCTTTAAGCACTTCATCTTCATCAAGTATTTGCTCTAGTCTTAATTATTCTAGGCTTGCTTTCTGCCCCTAGTCTGACCCTATCCTCCCCTACCTTCTTCCTGTCAAAGGTATATCCTGTCTTACATGGTTTCTCTCTCCTACCTAGGGTGGCGGTGGTGGCAGCAGTGATCCTCGAGCCTGCAGAGGCCCCCTTCCCCAGCCTGGCCTGGCTTTTGCCTGGCCCTACGCTGGACTCCTACACAATTTATTTGACGTTTTATTTTGGTTTCCCCCATCCCTTCAATCTGTCGGGGAGCCCCTGCCCTTCACCCAGCTCCCTTGGCCAGGAGCAAACAAGCCATGGCCTTGGTGAAGCTGCCTGCCTCTTTTCCCCTCTCACTACAGCCTTGGTGGGGGAGAGGAGGTGGGTGCTGCTTGTGGTTTAGTTTTTTTTTTTTTTTTTTTTTTTTTTAATTCAATCTGGAATCAGAAAGCTGTGGATTCTGGCAAATGGTCCTTGTGTCCTTCCCCTACTTACCTGGTCTGGTCCCCTATGCTCTATAGCCCTTTACCCTTTACCCTTATAGACTGGGGACCAGCCCCCTCCCCTATTTCTCTCCCCAAACCCCCTTAGATGGGGAGGGAAGAGGAGGAGAGGGGAGGGGACCTGTCCCCTCCTCAGGCATCCAGGAGGGCCCTGCCCCCATGGGCTTCACCTTTTCCTGCGGGCTCTCCCCGACAAATTTGTTAAAATCAAACCTGAATAAAACTACAAGTTTAATATGAAGCCCTCAACTCAAATGGTTATTTGCTAAGTGGAAGGTACATTTGGAAGCCAGAAATAGATCGAACTTTGCCACTGAGCTCATTGTAATCCACTGTCTCTGACTTGCTGTGGACCTGTCAGCCATTCCACCCACCCACCCAAATACCCTTTGCCTACTCCAAACAGGTGGGAGGACAACATAAACAGCAGCAGCCAAGGGCAGTGGCAGGTAGATTTTATTGACTTGGGACACATAGGCACCATCACCCATAGGAGGGTGGGGATTTTGAGATTGAAGATACACTCTGATGGTCACTTGTGGTAGAATCTTGGGTTCTGGCTATGTTGGATGAAGGGGAGCCGAGGGCCAGGTTGGCTGGTGGCTGCAAAGCCCGACTGGTGGTGATGAAAAAAGGAGGGCTTTGTGAGTAGACATACTCCCTTCCCCTTAATGCCCTTACTGATAACCATCCCCTAAAAGTAAGAAAATACTGGATGATATGGGCCATCTGTCCTACCTATGCTGTCTTCCCGGTAGCATGGAGATTCTCACAGATATAACAAATTACTATCCTTACCTTTCCTGCTGGTTGCATCTGCACAGGGAGCTGGGGGGAGGCAAGAAGTCCTGGGGCTGGATGTAGAGCCTGCGGGTGCATAGGGCGCAGGGAAGACTGCAGAGAATAGAGTCAGGACCTGAGGCATACTGTGCTGCCGCCCTCCCCCCCTTAGTATAGCCCTAACCATGACCTCCCAAGGTTCCCTACTCACTGAGTCAGAGAAGCCAGTCTGCTGATTAGCGTGCTCCATCTGCTTTTGCAAGGACAAGGCACCACCAGGCTGGAGGAACCCTAGGTGGGAAAGAAAGGTATGAAATGAGCAGAGAGTGACATACAGAGAACCCATGGAGCTAGGGCTCCTGCATGGAGTGTTGTCACCTGTCTGGGTGGGCTGAAAGTGGCCGTGCACGGCATAAGGCTGTGGCTGTGGCTGAGATAGGTACTGCACTGCAGGAAACGCTGAAGGTGCTGAGAAAGGCAGGAGGCACAGGCATTAATTAGGACCTCCTTTTGCTCTATAACATTCTCTATGGGCTTTGAGGAACCCTACTCCCCTCATTCCGTCACTCACCTCTGAGCTGCTGACTAGGACTATAGGCTGGCTGTGTGGGCCCATAATGGGGTGGGGGCTGAGCAGTCCCATATGCACCACCAGGGCTGCCTTGGAATTGCCCATGCTCTGGGGTCCCTGTGAAAGCAGCTGCTGAGCCCACGTAGTGCCGGGTCTAAGCAAGGGAGAATGAGAACTTTGTCTCAAAACTCTTGAGAGTAAAAACCCAGTGACTTGTATATATCTCTGTATGCCCCATTTTCCCCTGGATAATAAGTGCTTGATATGTTTGTGGTTTGAATACTGGTGGCAAAGATGCTTAAGTGGAAGTAGTGGGGAAAAGCAATTGGAAGTTAGACATCCAATCCTACTTTTCTCACCGTAAGCACTTGGGGTCCAAACATCTGTTTAGTTCTGTCAGCTGCCATGAGGGTGCCTGGGCGATTGTGTCCTCCAGGGCTCCCTAGAAAGGGAGAGGGGCTTCAAGATGCTGAAAAAGGAGGCTGCAACCTCCAGAAGGGCCCATTCTGTCGGTTCTTCACTCCTCACCCTGCATACTGAGGAGATGAGTTCCTGTGTGAACAGTCAAGCTCTGCTGGTATGCAGCTGATGTCAGAGTGGTTAGGTCGCTGGAGTGAAAAGAAAAAAGGTCAGAGTCAAAAGAAAGGTCCTCTCTCTTGCCATTAAACTGCAATTCGTTTTTTGTTACTTGATCCCAATTCCACTTTGCCCCCATTTGAATCTTTAGTTCTCTACTCCCACCTCTGCTCTTTTCGCCTCCGTTTTTCTTCTTCATGTAAAACTTTCTTAAGCTGCAGAAACAGCTGGTGCTTCTCTTCTTGTAGGGCCAAAAGCTTCTCCTGCAATTTCAGAATCTGGGAGGTGGGAAAGGGAAGGTAAGAGAACACAAAGGCAAGAAGAGCCAAGGAAGAAGTCAGAACTGGGAGAGATTGCTTACTTGTTCCTTGGTCTCCTCTAGTGACATTCTCTCTTCCATCTCCTTTTTTTTTCTTCTTTCTTGTTCTTCCTTCATTTTCTGTTCCATCATCTTGTCCACCTCTTCTTCCTCTAGAGAATTCAGGCAGAATGATAAAGTGGTGGTGAAAATAATTCAAATGTTAACAGACCGAAGACCATCAAAAACCCCTTATCCCAGCATGCTCGTACGCTCCTCGAGAATAGGCTTCCCCATCACTGCAAGAGTGGGGGCAGGAAGAGGGAGGCTTTATTACCAGGTGCTCTCCAAGGTCCTTCCCAGATCAAGGATTCTAAGGTTCTGGAGCTCTGGAGCCTCTTAGCTCCCACCCGGACTGTTCATTCCCTCCTCTAGCCTCGACCGCGGGTGCACAGGTCTGCCCGGGGGGATCAGCCCTGGGATAGTGGAGCCACTCCGGGCCACGAGTCCCCTCGCTTTGGGCCCAGCTCACCCTGCCGCTTGCGCTCGCGTTCCATCATGATGTGCCGGTGCAGCGCCCTAGCCATGGCGTTGGAAAGCTTCGGGCGCTCCAGGAGCGCGGGCATGGTGCTGCCGGGGACGCTCGGGCCGTGGACGCCCGGCTCTGTCACAGACTGCCTGAACTCAGACCGGGCCTGTGGGCGCTCAGCTGTGGGTGGAGAGGTGAGGGGGGCGCTCAGCCGGGGGGCACCGCGCCCAGCCGAGGCGTAAGCCCGTCCGCGCGGCCCGCTCCCCGTTCCCAATCACGTGTTCCTGGTGGCAGCCGCCCGCCCGGGCCTCAGCCCCAGCTCCACTGCGTGCGCAGGCGGCAACAAAGTCCCCAGGTCCGCGCCCCCACCTCCCTCTCCGCCAGCCCCGGCGTTCGCCCCTCCCTACCCACCTGGGCGCTTTCTCCGCGGCCCTCCGACCCTGGGCCCTACGTCACATCCGGCGGCCAGAACAACTTCCGGAGTGGAGACGGCAGCCCCTCGGGTTGCGTGAGAGGGAAGGGCGGAAGCACGCTGGGACAGGAGCCCGCGGCGCCCAAACTTCGTGGCAGGGGGATGAGGGTCTGCTGCACCTTCAGCCTTATAACTTGGCCCGGCGGGCTCAGGAAGGGGGCGCGCGAGAGAGAGGCCGAGGCGCAGACTCTGAGACGGCGTTTATTGGCTCCTTAGAAATCAGAGTCAGTAACAACTGTACAGAGGGCCCCCTTCGTCCTTACGCCCGCCCTTCCCTGCTCCCGCTAGAGGCCCTTGGGGAAAAGCAGCTTCATGTGGGCACAGGGAGACTCCTCTGGGATTCACAGTAACCAAAAACAAAAACGGAAATAAATTAAGTGTTAAGGAGGAAGGGAGTAATAGGGAGTCGTGTTTCCCAAATCAGTGCATGAAGATGGGTACCCAGGGCCCAGAGTTGGGCTTCCCCGAGCTCCCTCCCATCGTAGAGAGTGTTCTGGGCCCCTGGACATGGAGATGTGCCACTTGCCATCTAAATCTGAGAGCCTGCCTACATGCTTCTGCGCATCTGCCAAAGACAGCACCTGTGCATGCCATGAGTCACGAATGAGTTGGAGGCAGTCGTTACTCAGAGTCCATGGGCCCAAAGCCCACTGTGCTTGTACTAGTGGTGTCTCACTCCTCATTCCACCCGTACCAGCAGGGCATAGAGGAGTGTGGCCCCCTTCTCCTTAGTGACCCATTCAAGTTCAGCTGGGCTGAAGTGAGGGTCAGGAGGTTCTGCAAGGACAGCAGAAGGGGGACCAGGGGTGTAGGAGCCAGGGCGCACGCACACCTGGAATGCCACCTGAGCCTGGTGTGTCCGCTGGTATTTGGGGTCCCGGAATCTGTCAGACAAGAAACAGAAATAGGGCAGTGAGACCTCTGGCCCATCAACTCTTCCCCCTTACTAACACTGTTCAAACCACACAGGCCTTGCTGTTACTAGGAAATACTGCCTCACCTTATAGGAACTTAGCTCCAGCTGTTCTGCTTGAAATAATCTTCCTCCTAAAGCCTGCTCAGCTACATCCTTCAGTTCCTTCTTCAAGCCTTTGTTCAGATCTCCCCTCCTTATGATGCCTACCCTGACTGCCTATTTAACATGCCGGCTCCACTGTACTCCTTCGCTCCAATCATTTTTGTTTCCATAGCTCTTACTTTTATCCCCTTTAAAAATATTAAATACTTAGGTATAAACATTGTTTAGAGAGAGCAGGTATAAGTTCCACAAGAGCAACTTTCCTCTTTTGCTCAGGAGAGCATATAAGTGGTACTTGTTCAATGAATGAGTGAAGGGCTGAGATAGAGACTGAGCAACTGGTTAGACAGGGTGAGAGAGGGTAAGGCAAGTCACAAAAACCTCAGTGGCTGGCTGTGGGCCCCTCCCTCCCATCTTGGTCTGAACCTCTGGAGATCTCTCCCCACCCTTCCTGTGTACTCACTGCACTTTGGAGGCCAGGGTCTCGGCCCCGGCATATTGAAGGGAGGGGGAAAGCAGCACGGGCGGGGGCTGCTCCTCCCGAGGAGGTGCACAGTTCTCACCAGGCTCCTCAAACCCTATCCCAGGCTCTCCCTTCAACGGCCGGCAGCTCAGGATGGAGGCAATGCCTGGAAGGAGAAATGGATCAGGACAGCCATTTTATTCCTTCCAGTGACCCCCAGACCCAGCCTACCCTGCCTCTACCTGCTCCACAGTACCTGCTCCCAGCTCCCCTCGGTCTAGCACTCTCCGTACAGCTGCCACATTGCTCCCATGATATGCCATGTGCCACTTCTTGGTTTGTGTCCCTGCCTCCAGGCGGGGATTCACCCTAAGAGGTGGGCAGACAGGGCACAGAGGACAAAGGTCACTGGCTCCCTAAGGTCATCCCCTAGAAAGGAAGTTCTATCATTTCTTCCATGTACCCTCGAGACCCCTCCCCCCAATCCCTGCTTTCACAAGGGAACAAAGATCAGTAGGACAAATGCATGACTGTCGATATGTACCTGAGGTTAAACCTGCACCAGCCAAAGGGCAGGGCATATTCCTGGGGAGGCTCTCCTCGACGCCTATGGGCTTCATCTCCGCGAAGCTTCCGGCAAGACTCACAGTAGCACAGGCTACGTTTCGGTGGAGGCATGAAATAATCCTCTGAGGGAGAGTGAATAGCAGGCTTGGTGCTATGGCTCCCACCATGGGTCTCAAGCCTCCAACTGGTCTCCAGGGCTCTGAGCATAGCCCTGGCCTGGCCCTGGGAATGAGGTGGGTTCTGGAGGACTGGCACTCACCAGGAAGCAGCAGCAGTTCTTGGAAGCGGGAGCAAAGGGCATGGTACTCGCAGCTCTTTAGAGGGCTAGCAGCAGGCGGTGGACCCCAGCACACACTCTCCTTGATACCTGAGGGAGCAGAGGGTATAGGTCATAGAAGCTGGGCTAGAAATGTAGGAGGGGTGGGAGGAGTCCCTTTGGGCTGGCGCACCGTCCACCATGTCTGCTTTTTCCATGTCCCCTTGGGTTCCAGTACTCTTCCCACTGGCAGCCCCTGGTTCAGGGCTCACAATTGTCACCTGCGGGGGAAAGGAGTGGTCAGCCAGAACTTGATCAGCCCACAGGAGCTGCTGATCCCCTTACTGGACAGCCCAGTCTCCCAGGGACACACTCTTTCCCACCCAGATTGCCACTAACCTGCTCACATTGCCCATAGAGATCTACAAGCGCATGGCAGGGCTGGGGCACATCTGGAACAGCCACCCCCTGGTCTACTCCGTTGACGTGAAGATGCAGCCCTCCAGAGCTGTCCAGCCGCAGTCCCAGGATGGTGCCTTCAGGACATGTGTCCAGATTTGGCCCAAACTTCTCACAGATCTAGGAGGAGAGACCTACTATCTTCCAGAAGTCAGACTCCCACCATAGCAACCATCCCCCACTTTACTCTGCTTCCGCTTGCCTTTTGCTGAGCTTTCCCCTCCATACTTACTCACTGCCTAGGCCCTACTCCCACTTCAATTACCTAGAACTCCATCCCCTTTCTCCCCACTGTATCATTCTCAATGGCAAGGACACAAGAGGAGGCTACAAGCCTGAGGCCAACCAGGCCATGGCACTCACACTCTTGCCTGCCCACTATTATCTCCCTTTAAATCTATAGACCCACCTCTCCCTTTTGGCCAGGCCCTCCTTACTTAGATGTCTGGTCTTCTCCCTTCTTTCTGGCTCCCTTACTCACCTTGAGACCATTGTGGAAGACTCCATGGCCTCGCAGTAGCCAGGCTGCCCGTTTGAGGGCACAGGCAGAGGCTGGGAAGTTGAGCCTCTCAGGTGGGCAGGTGATGACTCCCAAGACAAGGGAAGATGTCCACTGTCGGTTCAAGAAGTCTATTCGTACCTAAGGAAGAAGAAATCACTCCATAATCATGGCCTTCTGGGAAGAGCCATGCTCCTTACCCTAGCTAGGCAGAGAGTGTGGCATCTCTCAGAGTGTGGCCTAAGATGCTGTCTTTTCTTTTTCTTCTTTTTTTTTTTTAATGAAGCAGAGTCTCTGTTCACTCTGTTGCCCAGGCTAGAGTGCTATGGTGTCACGGCTCACAGCAACCTCAAACTGGGCTCAAGTAATTCTCTTGCCTCAGGCTCCACAGTAGCTGGGACTACAGGTATATGCCACCACGCCTGGCTAATTTTTCTATTTTCAGTAGAGATGGGGTCTCATTCTTGCTCAGGGTGGTCTGGAACTCCTGAGCTCAAGTAATCTATCCACCTCAGCCTCCCAGAGTGCTAGGATTACAAGTGTGAGCCACTGCACCCACCAGATGTTGTCCTTTCTGATGCTTGAAAGGAAAAGAAGCTGCAAATTCAGTTGTTTCCTTCCCTCTTTGAGCCTTGATCTTGCTGTTGCCCTGTAAGGATTCTGGTCCGCAGGACCAGCCTTCACCTGGCTAACTCTGACATACATTTCAGTTTGCAGCAGAAAGGCCCCCTTCTCTAGAAAGCCCTCCCTGTTCCCACATATAAGATCATCTTCCTTGGACTCCTAGACCCTCTCTAGTGCTTCCCTTACCTGTCACCAAGTGGAGACTTACTGATAACTGATTTACAACTAATTTACATTATAGGATGTGGACAAAAGTCCAGGAAGCTCAACCAAGCTTGCCTTCTTTTTCTTCCACCTGAAAAAGCCTTTCTTGGAGAGGGTTGGCTCTGGGCCCCTCTGGAACAAGAGGAGCTGGGGCTAAGGAGGCAGAGCCCACCTGGACCAGCAGCTGGGGCACCAGGGGCTGGCTGATGACAACAATGCCTTGATTGTAGCTGGCCACCCGTGTGGCTGTGAGGTTCCCATTGGACAAGAGAATATTCTTCCCATGGTTCTCCAGAAACTCAAGGGCTGTGGGCATAACACCCAGTTGATTCTGGCCCTGGTGTGAAGAGACTGAGCTGCATGGGTTGCCAATACCAGGTCTGACCCACCCCACTGGGGCTTACACAGACTTTGAGCCTCTGCTGGACAATTAGCAAACTCAAAACAGGCCTGGCACCCACTAGCCCACCAACTGCCCATCTGTGTGCATGGCAGGCTCTGCTGCAGCCTCTTACTCCCAGGCCACGCTCCTCGCCCTCGTCCTCCTCCTCGCCCTCACTGCCGGTGTCTGAGCTGGGAGAAGGAGGATGGGTGCCTTCAGGTTCTTCCAGCCTTGTGGAACTGACAATAGACACACTGCGTACTGGCCCGTAGAGATCCAACACAGCCCACACATTCTAGGGGCACATAAGACCCAGTAAGTCAGGGAACAAAAAGACCTCAACCCCACTCCCAGAACCCAAGGAAGCTCTTAAGTCTACCTTGGCAATGCCGGTGGCCGCAGGCCCCATATCTTCTCCATCTACCAAGATGTGCATCGTGTCATCTGCCCCACGACGAACACCCACACGACTCCCCACCTAGGACAAGGTGGGATAAGGACATGCTCAGCCCATTCCTCCCTGCGACTTCCACTTCCAACCCCTCTCCCTGTCCCTGAAGCCAGCTGTTTCACCCCAAGCCGCTCTAGGTTCCGGCCATAATTCATCCTCTGGAGCTGCCCGTCACGCCTCACTTCACAGCTGGACACCATCCAAGTGGTCTTAGTTCGGAGCTCTGGCAGGGAGGGAGGCAGCCCTGGGCTACCGCCTACTCCAAGCCCCATCTCCCCTGGTGCTAGTGTAGTCAGCCCCAGCCGGAGGGAGCCTGCCCACTTCTCATCCAGCTCTTCTACTTTCACCTGGGAGAGAGAAAATAATAACTGGCCTTGTGGTGATGGGCTTGGCAGCTCCCTCTGTCACATCTCAACAGCCTACCTCAAACACTTCCTCAGCTTTGAGCTCCTTAGTGCTGAAAACAAGGCCATGAGCATAGCCAGCTGCACGTACTGCCCTTGTGCCATCTTCCTCCAGGGTGACATTTTTGCCACAAGTACTATGGAATCGGTGAGCCACACCAGCCACTGTGGAAAGATGGCACCAAAGGAAAGGGTAGGATTGGAGCAGTAGGCTTCAGACAGGACACAAAGCAAAGCTTTCAGACAAAAGTGATATGGACATAAAGACAATATATGCCATCACTCCTCAGGGCCTCCTGACATCTCTTTTCACCACAGCAAGACACATTCCCAAACCTAGCATACCCAGCTTATAGTGTCCTGGCCCCTTAATGGCAGGAAGTGTCTAGGCTCTGTGTCCCAACCCCCTGACTAGCTGCTTGCCACTGTGGGCTATCCCTTCCCTGTGGCCTACAGCTACCTAGCCAGCCATCTTTTAACAGCTTCCCTGACTCGGAAGCTGTATCTTTCAAGCCCACATTGCCTGCCCTCCCTGATGTCACACCTGGGGAGTGCAGGGGAAATGACTTCTCAGTGGCAGTGTTGCTTGTCGCCAGGCTGTTGTCCATGGGGCCAGTGGCACTGGTGATGGACACTTGGACACACTGGCCATAGAGATCCACTACTGCATACACCTCTGAGTAGGAAAGGAAGGCGTTAGAAACCCACCGCTTGGATGGCCTAGGCTGAGGGTGGCAGGGCAAAAGCCACAGAGTAGTCACCTTTACCCGGAGGCAAGCCTGAGCAAGCAGCGCCTTGGTCCTGGCCATTGATGAAGTAGTGCAGATCGCCCTTGGCAGTTCGCATCATGCCAATGCGTGCACCTGTGCCCAGTGCATCCAGGTCGCACCCATAGTTGTTGCGCATCGTGTTACCATCTTGCATGATGGCTGTGCCACTGGGATATTGAAGAGGTGGGTCAGTCTCCCAGCTTCATCTTCATACTGGCCCCTGTCCAGTCTCTACCTGTCAGAACCTTCAGTGCTTTTGAATGGAGTCTTGATCTGGGCCTGAGGCCCAATCCTATCTCCTTTGTCCCTGGGATCCCCCAAGGAAAAGTGGTAACTACCCTAAGAGGTAGGAGGATTGAGCCTTCGCAGGGCTGGGTATGGTTTTCCAGAATTGAAATGAGAAGGCAGCCAGATCCCTGAGGTCAGTCACTACTCATGGCCACCCAAGGCCCAAACCCTGGTTCCCTGACCCCAGCCAGCTCCACCCAATCCTGCCAAGCTGGCCCCCAAAGCAGGCAGCCCAACCTCAGCATCCACGTGTCATAGTCAATGTCTGTCATAGTGTTAGGGAATTCCAGGTCTTCAGGCCGAATAGCAGTCACTCCTGGGGAGAGGCAGGGGTATTTCAGAGCTGGCCTTCTAGGCCACAAGCATCCTGCACCCTGCACCCTTCAACCCATACATAGATGCCCCCTCACCAGCCTCAATGGAGCCTGACCAGCGGTCCACCATCTTTTGAATGACAATTTCAAATAGTTCTCCATCCCGCAGGGCCCTGCAAGGGAGAGTGGTGACCAGGAAGGCTCTACTTAGGTGACTAAGGCTGGGCAATTATAAGGTGGGGACCTGAAAGTCCAGAGACTGACCGGTTGGAGATGACAATGGCGTCATTGAACTCGCTACGGCAGTTGTGGCGAAGTGCAGTGCGGCCCCCATTAGTGATGACTGCATTACTGCCGTGGAGCTGGTGGAAGCGCAGGTCTGAGCCTCCAGCCCCTGAGGAAGGGGAACTTGGAGATACTTGGTTATTCCCTTCCGGGAGTGGTTCAGGAATTGGAGGCACCTCTGCAAGATGGACACTACCCATTAGGTCTCTAGGGCCTCCCAAGGCTACCCTAAACCCCTGCCCCAGCCCAGCCCGGCCCTCACCCACGTCGTCCACAATGGTGGCCTGGGCCGCCTGGCCGTAGAGATCCACAACAGCATAGACACCGGGGGGCACATTCCAGGCAGCAGGGCCCTGAGTCATTCCATTGACAAAGAAATGGAGAGTTCCATCCTCCCGTCGTACCACACCTACCGTGTCCCCTGCCTTGGAAGAAACGAGGCTGGAGTGAGGAGTCAGGCAGAGTTCCTGCCTGGGTTGGTCCTGCATCAGCCCTGCCTTGCCTGCCTCCCTGACCGCTGCGAGCAGGCACAGGCAGTACAGCCACTCTCCCACCTTGAGGCGGTCCAAGTTGTGCCCATATTCATCTAGGATGGTTGTCCCGTTGTGCATCACCCCATTTCCTGTCATCATCCAGGTTCCTAGGGGGGCAAGGAGTGGCAGAGGATATGAGGGGGAAGGAAGGGCTCCTCTGCTTTATATACAGCCCCCACGTTATTTCCCTAAGCCCAAAGCCTATCTAGCCTATTCCTCGACAGCCAGCCAGCTTTCTTCCCTGAGCAGGAAAAGAAAACTGTGCAATTCTGGCTTGGTGCCTGTAGCATAGTAGTTACCACGCCAGCCACATACACCAAGGCTGGCAGGTTTGACCCTGGCCAAGGCCAGCTAAACAATAATGACAACTCCAACAAAAAATAGCTGGTGATGGGCTCAAGGAGTAGGGTGCTAGCCCTACGTACTAGAAGTGGTGTGTTCAAACCTGGCCCTGGCCAAAAACTGAAAAAAAAAAAAAAAAAAAAAATAGCTGGTGTTGTGGCGGGCACTTGTAATCCTGGCTACTTGGGAGGCTGAGGCAAGAGAACTGCTTAAGCCCAAGAGTTTGAGGTTGCTGTGAGCTGTGATGCCACAGCACTCCACCGAGGATGACATAGTGAGATTCTGCCTCAAAAAAAAAAAACAAAACTGTGCAATTCTTATGTCAGCCATAAGCGCTACCCACAAGGCACTCCTCAGCCACCAAATGAGTAGTAACGAGTGTGATGAGTGAAAAAGGGGCTGGAGAGCAAGTACCAAGACTTCAGGGAGAGTCCTCCCTAAAACTCTGTCCTGGACCTGCCCTTCTTGGGAGCTCACCAGAGCGCAAGTTGGTCATGGTGGAAGGCAACTGGAGGTAGGCAGGGTTGTGGGTAGTGACACCAATCTCAATGGAGCCAGCCCATTTGTCCACCATCTTGTCAATGCGCACCTGGAACACCTCTCCGTCCCGCAGGGCTCTGCTGCTCAGCACCACTCCATGATTGAAGTCATCGGTGGCACTGAGGACACAGCAAGTGGGAATTCAGCTCCCTAACTCAAACTCTGTGTCAAGGCTTAGCCCTGCAATGCCTGCCAACACCCACTGCCCCAGCCAACCAACTAAACCTCAAATCCCAGGAAGTGTCCAGCCCACAGACCCTTTGCCTCCTGTTTCCTTGCCCTCCTCCCTAATTCCATTAGAACCCCTTCTGCAGGCTTCTCCCCACCCCATGGGCCATACTGGGGCCTCAGGGCAGTGCGTCCTTCGTGGGTGATGGCTGCCTTCTGCCCACAGTTAGGGTGGAAGAGCAGGCGTTCAGGTTCTGCCTGGGCAGCAGGAGCAGCACGGCGAAGAGCACCCTCAGGGGACAGCGCTCGAAGAATGGCATTGTTCCGGCGGAGACGGTCGCTGTGGTTGTTATTATGGACGATGGTCACCTTCACTGCCATCCCATACAAGTCCACCACACCATATACCACTGGGGGGGTCAGAGGGGTAGCCACTCCTATGGCAATGGAAGGTGCAGGGGTGTCAGCAGAATGGAAAGAATGAGAGAAAAAGAGTCAAACACAGGGAGACCAAGTACCAAAAGGGAGCAAGAGAATGAGGTACAGACCTCTGTTCCCATCCCTACTGAAAGCCCTGTCCCACTGGCCCTCTCTGAACATCCTCTTACCCTGATCAATGCCATTAATGAAGAAGTGCAGGGCAGAGTTGGACTTTCTTGTGAGGCCAATGTGGTCACCCTCCTACTTAAAGCAGAAAGATACCTCAGCTTAGAATATACTCACGGTCAGGGTCCAGAGCAATCCTGGGGCACTTTTCACCACCACATTCCACAGGACAGTGACTCTAAATTTCTTCAGGGGTCCTCAAACTACAGCCCGCGGGCCACATGAGGCAGTGTGATTGTATTTGTTCCTGTTTTGCTTTTTTACTTCAAAATAAGATACGTGCAGTGTGCATAGGAATTTGTTCATAATTTTGTTTTGTTTTTTAACTATAGTCCAGCCCTCCAACGGTCTGAGGGACAGTGAACTGGCCATCTGTTTAAAAAGTTTGAGGACCCCTGTTCTAAAAGGTATTCATGTTAAGTCTCAGACCATCCTGAGGACAGGTAGGATACATCTTTGGTCCTTTTTTTCTAGACATCACAATTTTTACATTTCCTGAATGCTCAAAGTAAGTCAGGCACTGAGTTAAACCATCTCAAAAAAGCACCAATTTTTTAAGTGTCAATCTATAAAATAGGCATTATTACTAGGCTCATTTTAGAGACTAGGGGGAGAAAAAAGCAACCAAAGAGGATAAGCACATCGCCTCAGTTCACCACCACAAACAGCCAAACAATAGAAGAAATTAAACAACCAGAATCCAAAATCTGAGTGCTTAACTGTTGGGAAACCCTGCCTTCTTGGAACAGAGGCTTTTGTGCTCTAGGTTACAGAAACAACCACTGATGATGCCCAGATAGGGACACAGAGTACCTGTGGCTCCCATGGAGAGTGGCCCAAGGTTCTGAGCCTCACCCTCACCTGCAGCTCATCCAGACTGAATTCACAGTACTCCCGACGGGTACCCTTGCCATTGGTCAGGATCCCACAGCCGCTCATCATGATGGTGCCTAGGTGAAGATGACACCTGTTTAGGATTGGAGTTCCTGCCACTCAGTAATCCCAAGCCTGCACCCCCACCCCTTCCTGGAACCAGTACCTGACTGGAGGTTGGTCATGGTTGCTGGATACTCCAAACTGTTGGGGTTGTGGGTGGTGACACCAATCTCAATGGAGCCTGACCACTTATCTACAAGCTTGTCGATACGGATCTGGTGTTAAGTAGCAGCAGAAGAAAAAAGCAGGGAATGTAAATACAGAGGACAACCCTCAGTCTTTAGTTCCTCCCAAGACTCCTACCCTCCCAGCATCAAGAATTGAGCCCCACCAGGCACGGTGACTCACACCTGTAATCCTAGTACTCTGGGAGGCCAAGGTGGGTGGATTGCTTGAGCTCAGGAGTTCAAGACTAGCCTGAGGAAGAGCAAAACCCTGTCTCTACTAAAAACAGAAAAAAACTAGCTGGGTGTTGTAGCAGGTGCCTGTAGTCCCAGCTACTTGGCAAGCTGAGGCAAGAGATCACTAGAGCCCAAGAGTTTCAGGTTACCGTGAGCTATGACACCACAGCACTCTAACCAGGGCAACAGAGAGAAACTCTGTCTCAAAAAAATTTTTAAAAGGCTGGGGTGTGGTGGCTCACACCTGTAATCCTAGCACTCTGGGAGGCTGAGGCAAGTGGATTGCCTGAGTTCATGGGTTTAAGACCAGCCTGAGCAAGAGCGAGACCCAGGATCTATAGGTGCCCAGGCATTGGGGTGGGCACCTATAATCCCAGCTACTCAGGAGGCTAAGGCAAGAGGTTTGAGGTTGCTGTGAGCTATGATGCCACAGCACTACCAAGGGCAACAAAGTGAGACAGAGTAAAAAATAAATAAATAAGAGCGGAGCCCCATCTTTTGCTCCCAGGGGTGAGGTACCAGCTGAACCCCAGAATCTTGCACACCTCAAACATCTCATTATCCCGAAGTGGGCGATTGGTCATGACAACTCCATTGTTGAATTCATCCAAGGGCCGCCGGCGCTCAGCAGTCTTATTATTGTTGCTTAGTTTGATGAGCGTCCCACACTTCTCATGAAAGAGAAGGGCATCATTGGAAGTGAGGATGGGTGAGGTGGCAGCACCGCTAGATGCCAGGCCATCCCCTGATGGTGGGGAGCTCAGGTTCACATTCAGAAGCCCCCCATTGTAGGCAGACAGGATGGCGTTGCTCACCACCTCAGATAGCTCCATGTTGGCAAAGTCTACAGCCACAGATGGAAAAGAAAGCTGGGATGAGGCTCTATAATCTCAGACTTGGCACCTCTCTTCCTACCCCTCTCCTGAAGTCCCTCCCTCATTTCCCATCCCCTTCCCTGGACCTCCCCAAAGCCCTCACCATTATGTGACTCAAGGCTGTTAGGAAACATCTCCGGCCGGGCCTGCGCTGGGGACACCATGAAGGCTGGGGACCAGGTAGGATGGGAGGGGAATAAGGGTTCAGCCCCTGCTTCATGGACCACAGCTAGGAGACCCCATCTTCTAACCCTTGCTCTCCCCTTTAACAGACTTGGAGGTCTGAAAGGCCTTGCCCACACCCAACCTCTCTTCTCCCAGTATTTCCCCTATTCCTTCAGCCATGCCCCCTGCCCCAACCCTCCACCACTACCCTAGCTGTGTTCTTACCTTCATCTCCAGAAGTTCCCTGTTCAGCCACGCCAGAATCTTCAGGGGGAGCTGAGGGCTCAAGGGGAGGTGTAGGGATGGGAGTAGGGGAGCTGAAGCCTGGCTCTGGGGGTAGCACGGTGATCTGAGTGCACTTGCCATAAAGGTCCACAACGGCCCAGACACGAGCAGGCAGACCTGTGGCAGCCACACCACAATCCCGTCCATTCACCCAGAGCCGTAGCTCCCCAGCAACTGTGCGCTCCACACCCACACGGTCCCCTTCGCCAAGCTGGTCCAAGTCCTGACCATATTCCTCCAGCACAGAGCGTCCATCTCTCAGCACTGAGCACCCCGACACTACCCATGAGCCCCCCTTCAGCCCCGTGGCACTGCTTGGGAAGTCCAGTACACCAGGGTCCAGTGCCGTCACCCCAATCTCAATGGAGCCACTCCAGGAGTTGACCTGTGGGATTGTGGACAGAGGCTCAGGATGAGCCACTCCACATTCCACAGGCCAGCCACTGTGTCTCACTTCTCAACTAATGGCTGTTTCTCCTGGGACCCTATTCCAGAAATGAAGATCTGCGGTAATTTTATCTCAGTAATTATTTGGGCCTGCTTTTTCCTAGCAATCTTGCTCTATACTCAGTTTTTACAACACCACTCCTAGGAAATGGTTCCAGCCTCTTGCCTTCTCTAATTTCTCTGGTCTCTATGGCTGTCCAACCATCCACATGCACATACTTCCTCTGCCCCCACCTCTCGCTCCTGTAGATCACTTTCTTTTCTTCATCTAATTCTCTCCCAGGCTTAAGCTCCACCCAGATTCACTTCTTTCAAAATCTTTTTGAGAGCCTGGCCTCTTCACCAACGTACACACACCTCCCTCCCCGAGTATTACTCCTCACACATCGTCCTGGCTGTATCTGTGAGTTTGCCTTCAATGGTTTGTCCCTTCCTTGGTACCTCTCTTCTCTTTCCATCACATTCCATCCCCAAGAAATTGTTCCCTGAGTTTTCTTTCCCAGCCATTCTAGTGGATGAGCCCCCCCATGTCCCTTCTCAGCTTCTGGGTCTTGAGAAAACTCAAGCTCTCCTGTCTCCTCAGAACGAATGTGCCTACTTCATGCTTGCTTCCTGCCTGTCACCTGGTTCTTTACAATCCGTCAGTGTCCCCTTGGTACCCGATGATGTGGGCTACTCTGACTGTCCTACCCTATCTCCCTTAAGTCCCCTCCCACCACCCTCCACATCTCGGTTCCGCGGCCCCAGCTCTGCACCTTGCGGTCGATGCGAACGGTGAAGACGCGTCCATCGCGCAGAGGTTCCCGGCTCAACACTAGCCCGTGGTTAAACTCCTGGCCTGGCTGCTGCCGCCGCGCTGTACGCCCACAAGCCGACAGGCTCACCAAGCGCCCAGTGCGCGGGTGCAGCTCCCCGCCACTGCCGAGACTCCCGCTGGACCCCAGTCCTGGGCCTCCCCCGCCGGGACCCCCACCCCCACCCGGCCCCGGCCCGGGGCCTCCCCCAGAGCCCCCACTCCCACCCGACCCCGCCGCCATCACCGCTGACACCGGGGCAGCGCGACAGCCGCGCTTGGCGGCACCGTGGCAACCGCGGTGGAGAGACACCCCGAGGGAAAGGGGCTGGGGCCAGGTATGCTTTACGGCAAAGAAACCGCTGGGTTGGGGCACTAAAATCTACCACGGGTGGGAACAGAAGGACGACGGGGTCGGGAAGGCTTGCTTTACGGCACGGCCAAGTGACGGAGTGGCTCGGGGGTAAGGGGGGTGTGAAGACGAGGGCAGGGAGCTTTTGCGACAGAAGGAAAAACGCCTGCCCCAGGCATCTTTACGACGGAGGGGGCTGAAACTGAAACATTTTTAGCTTTGCGACAGTGGCACCGACGACCACGCCCTCAGCGGAGGTGACACCTTGAAGTACTCGCTTTACGGCAAGAGGGAGGTGGTAGTCGTCTTGCGACTTAAGCTTCGAAGCGGTGTAAGCGGGGTCTGGAGGACCCAGAGAAGAGAACCGGTAGTTTTATAAGTGAAAGTCTCTATCCTCCACACCACTGAGACCGGTAATGTCTCGCGACAGTTTCGCAATTCCTCCAGTTTGTATCAACACCTGTCATAAGAGGCAGAGCGAGTCAGCGCCCGTAGGTCAGTGGGTATTTAGCTAAACAATGACAGTTTAGTGGGCCTGCTAAACAACAGTGACAACTGCAACCAAAAAATAGGGCGTTGTGGCGGGCGCCCGTAGTCCTACCTACTCAGGAGGCTGAGGCAAGAGAATTGCTTTTAAGCCCAAGAGTTTGAGTTTGCTGAGCTGTAATGCCATGGCACTCTACCGAGGGCAACATACTGCGACTCTGTCTCAAACAAACAAACAAACAAAAAAAAAAGGCAGAGCGAACCAATTGTGGGGTGGGGGAGCGGCGAAGGCTGATACTTCAAGACAAGCCCAGCCTAAACTCCAACCAAACTATTAGATTGTAAAGCCACCAATAAAGAGTCCTAAGAAATTCCGATAAGCAATTTCAAGCAACGGCGCTGACGAGCCCAAAAAATTCCCTCGTAGCTATTAACAAACCCCCAGCCCAACTCTCGGACGTTGGCGCTTAAGGTTGGAGGTCTGTGACATCACAATTAAGGATTCCTGCCCTCTGGCCAGGCCCCCTGGCTACGATTGGCTGGTTTGGATGAGGGCGGTGATGAACGAAAAGGGCGGGAACAAACAGCAAAGACAAAGAAAGCCTTTGGGTAGGACAAAAAGGGGAGAGGGGCCGGCCTGAGGTTCCTATGTAGAGTTTTGATTTCTCCCGCTGCGGCTCCACGGAGCAGAGGAGCTAGAACCCTGGCTTGAGTCCTAGTGTCCCCGCCCATTCCTGTGGGGCGGGGCCTCGGGTGGGGCCATGGAGTCTCCGGGGGCTGCCGGCGGCCCCAACCGGGAATCCCCTGGAATGGCCACCAGAGGAGCGCCCGGTGAAGTCAAAGGAGTCGAAGCAGGCGCCCCGCAGCTCTCCGGAGCAGTTTTGTTTCACGATTCTGGGGTCCCCCTGGACTCTGGAGCCTCCAGAGTTCGCAGTTCTGGTTCAAGACGGCCTTTTGGGGAAGTAGTGGTACTTGGTTCCGGGTCCAGTCAGTTCCCAGAGGATGTTACCGGTCACAGCCTTGCATCCAGCACAACATACCCTAGTGGATTCAACACCCCCAGCCCTGGAACAAGTATATTTGGGAGTTACAGCCCTGGCCCTGGGGTGCACAGCTCAGGGTGCAATCCACAGTCTAATTCAACTTGCTTGCACCCCCACACCTCCTATGAGGACCGGCCTCGGAGCATCCTAAAAAAGATCAGCTCCATCTTGATGCAGAAATCCCCCCCTGTGGAGAAGTAAGAGCCCAGCTTTGCTAGCACATGACCTAGAGCCAGGAAAGAGGTTCAGGATTCCAGCAGGGCACAGCCAGAGGGGAGAAGTAGGGGGAAAGTCCTGATAACTATAAATTAGAGTAGTTTAGGGCAATTGCTGCCCTTAAGGAAGCAGCAGGTGCCCCCTAAATCCTGGCTACCTAGTACCATGATTATCATTGGGTCTGACCCCATTCCCAGCCTCTACAAGGGGGTGTAAGGAAAGGTTTTTTTAATGACTAGAAGAATGGGAGAGAGGGCTCTGAGGAGTGGCTTACTAGAAGGTCTCCTCCCCCTTTTCTATTTTCTCCTCCCACCGTAGGAAAAAGTCTCAGCACTGGGATGAAATGAATATCCTGTCCACATACCACCCTGCTGACAAGGACTATGGATTTATGAAGGTGGATGAGCCCAGCACTCCCTATCACAGGTGCTGAATCCTCAGGCCTAACCCTTCAGTCCAGACTCTTCTCTATTTAAAGGGGGAAACAAGTGGAGGAGGCAGAGAAATCCTAGAAGCTGGATACTGCCTGATACTGTCCCCTCCTCTGCTTCCCCTTCCTCTGTAGGATGGAGGACAGTTTTGAGGACCTCACTTCTGCGTCCTCCCACTCAGTGACTCCTGAAGCACTGGCAAAGAGGTGAGGATCCTGCCAGAGAGCATTGAGGCATAGGGCGTCACCCCTGAACTCAGATTTGAGGCAGCTGTGCTTTTTGGCACCCAAAATAAGAAATACAGTTTCTATCAGGCCTGACCAAGACTGACCTGGAGGTCAGCTACCTTGGCCCCATCTACCACCTGTCCTCCTTGTTGTTCTCTCCCTTTGGGGTCCTGAACTAGTCTCCCTCCCCTTTAGGTTTGCAACAATGAATAATACCTGTCCCAAGGCCCTCCAGTATGGTGATAACAGAAGCTCAGAGTCTCCAAACAATGTTCCCAGAAAACGTGAGATGAGGACTGGGAATTGAATGGAAAGGGGAGGTGGAGTGAACCTTCAGTGAGAGCCTGGTGGGAAGCCAAGCTCTCAATGGTCCGCAGACTCCAGTGATTTTGATAAGCGCCGCAAGGCACACTACAATGAAGGGAAGTTCCTCAAGGCTCAGAAAAACCTGCCCTTGGATGCTGATGAGGACAACAAGGCGGGTAGTGTCAGTATCAGCAGTGGCAGTCAAGGTGTGAGGCTGGACCCAGACCCCAGGGCTGTGCAAAGAAGCTGGGCTGGAGAACTGGCTAAAGATGTCAAAGATGAGACTGTACTGGTGACCAGGAGCCACATCGTTCAAGTCAAGGGTTAGCTATGGTGGGGTACAGGGAATCAAGGAAATGGTGGTCTAGAGGTCTGTACTATATGGTCTGTCTTCTTCTGTGAGCATCAGCCCAAAGTCTTGCTGCCCAACAGAGAAGTAATGCTTGGAGGTGACAGTTGGAGTAGGGTCCTCACTCAAGATAGCCCCTAGGGTTGGTTGGCTGGTGAGAAACAGCTCAACAGACACATGGGGTATGGAGTGGTCAGTGAAGGTTTTCTCAGGTGGGTGGCATGAGAACAGTAAATGAGATAAGGATCTGGGACTTGAGCTTCTCCTTTATGGTAAGGGTCCACAAGGGACACCTAAGAGGTATGGATATACTAGATGGACACAAGATGCATATTAATTTTATGGTTCCCTCAGATTCCTCTATCTGGAGAAATCAGTCTCCTCTGGCTTTGCCTATCATCATGTTGGAGCAGAATCTGCAACGCAAGGAGTATTATAGCAAAGGAAGATATCTGAGGTCCTGCTCCCACCCAGAGCTTGAGGAGGACTCAGAAGATGAGCATCAGGACAGTGAGAGCCATGATGGGCCAGCCTGTGGGGGCAGGGGAGCTGAGAGCAGACAAGCTGATGGGTACCCCAGTCCTGATCCTATGATGCTTCCAGGATGCAGGACAGTTTTGATCCGGCTGATTAAGAAGCCCATAAGCACTGAGGTCCACCTGGGCCTCATGGGAAGCCCCTTTAGGGTTACAGGGCCACCAAGAGTTCTCTGACAGTGACACCATAGCAGCCTGGTGAAGATACCAGGCCACCGTCTTCCTTGGCCTAGCTGTTGACAAGCTCTTATGTCCTGACACTCCCCCCTCCCCATTCTTTCAGGCCAGCACATCAACAACAGGCGGTAAGACAGGCTCAAAACATTCGAGAGTCCAAGGCCCACACTGTATGGGAGAGAAACCAGGCAGGCTCAGAAGGAGATAGGACCCCCTTCAGCTTGGCAGCACCCACTGGTTCCATGACTCCTCCTTGACTCCTCTCTACCACTCCACGCACTCCAGGTACTTCTGTCTTCCAAAGACAGTGAGTTTGAAGGGATAGCTACTTGGGGTCAGTGGCTGAGCTGGCAAAACTCAGAGAGTTCAGAGGGGAAAGCAAAGGCCAGATGAGTGAGCGTGTAAGCCTGGGTAGAAGCAAGGGTGTACTTACACTGGCCATAGACGCTGAATAGGGTGGTCCTAGGGAATCTGGGGCTCACATGGGCAAATCTCACGCCTGATGCAAAAAAGCCCCTAACTCAAACTCTTCTCTCTCTAGATGAAACTCTGCAGCTTCAATGGATTCAGGAAGAAGAAACCAAGCAATGGGAAATGTAGCCAGCTAGGGATGGGGTGGTGGCCCCCCTCCCTACCCTCACCACCTTGGGGGTAGACAATAAAGAGAGGAAGAGCAGGAGTCTGGAGGCTGTGAATGGGGTGCCCAGGGTGGGCCTGCTCAATCTTTGAGGGGCTAGGGTGAGGGGCAATTCACACACAGGACACCATGAAGGCACAGCAGAGAGAAAAAAGCTGGGAGTAGTCTAGGGTATCAGACTTGACAAGAACATAAGATTGTGAGCTGCAACAGGATGACAATGACTAATGCAATTAATTTAGTGAGCCATAAATGTATATCTTCTTTAATTCTTATAGCCTCAAAAGTAGGGGTTATTGTTTTTTAGATGAGGAAACTAGGAACCAGGGAGCTTGCCTAGGGCCAAACTACCTATAAGTGAAACAGTCAGGATTTTAACCCAGATCTGCCAGGCCCCCAAATTCAACCACTAAAGGAGAAGAAGCAGAGAGAGACTAGGGCCCCCCGAGGAAGGTGACAGTAGATAGTCTCTGAGGGCGGGGCTGTGGCTTCTCTGATCTTAGGCTCCTCTTTTCTGCCCAGGCCCCGCCCCTGCCCCTCCCAGTGCTGCCTGGAAGTGTGGGGTGAGAGCTCCTCCTAGAACCCCCTGACCCTTGAGGAAAGAATTGTGTCCCTAGGACCTACCCAGCAGAGATCCGTCTCCTTCCCTGTCAACACCCCTCCAGGGGACAGTGCCTCCACTCATATCCCTACCAGCCAATTGGCCTCACAGTGATCAAGCTGAGATGACCGTCAAGCTGGACTTTGAGGAGTGTCTCAAGGACTCACCCCGTTTCCGGTAAGTGTGTGCTGGGCTGGGGGGCTGAGTAGAGGAAGGTCTAATGTATCCCAATACACGCACATGCACACATACAACATTCCCCAGGCCAGATCTTTCAGGGAGTAGGCCTCAAAGGGCCTCAAAGAACAAGCTTGTGGCCCAAAGTGGCATGTCTGCTATCAAACCAGGGTGTTCTGAGAGAATGGAGTGCTCTCTCTCCATTGCATGCACCTCTTGGCCTCTCTAGCTTCTCCCTTACCCTAAGAGCTAGCATTCTCTCTTGCTTCTCACTGGGACCCCTTCCCCTCCCCCTGCACCTGCTGGAGCGGTTAGCAACTTCCTGTGCTGGCCACATCCACCCTCCTTCTACCCTTCCTGCTCTGGGGCTGGCTGTACTAGCTCCCAGTCTGTGCAAAGTGAGTGAGGGAGGGCAGGGGAGAGGGCCTTCTCAACCCAGCAGCTTCCTCTGTCTGTACCCAACACCCCATGACTCCAACCCTACCCAGATGAGGCAGACAGACAGATGAACCCTAGGTCTGTGCTCGTGACCCCATCCCTTCTTTCCCAGAGCCTCTATCGAGCTGGTGGAAGCTGAAGTGTCAGAATTGGAGACCCGTCTGGAAAAGGTGACCCTAACATGGAGATGTGACCCAGGAACAAATTAGGATGAGGGGGTTGGAGCCAGGGAGAAAGTTGGAGACAGAATGAATTCCAGGGATTATTGAATGCTAACTGTGTAGGGTAGATATTCGGGGGATTGTAGAGTATCAGAAAAGCTGGTTGGGGCTTGGCATCTGTAGCACAGTGGTTATGGCACCAGCCACATGCACCAGGGCTGTGGGTTTGAACCCAGCCTGGGACCTCTGAACAATGACAACTACAACAAAAAATAGCCGGACGTTGTGGCGGGCACCTGTAGTCCCAGCTACTTGGGAGGCTGAGGCAAGACAATCGCTCAAGCCCAAGAGTTTGAGGTTATTGTGAGCTGTGAGGACTCAATAGAGGGCAACATGGTGAGACTCCGTCTCAACAACAACAAAAAAAGCTGGTTGGTTCTTTGCCCTCAAGGAGCTCAGGATCTTAGAAAAATAAGACTGACTTGTGGTCTTTCTTGTTAGCTCCTGACCCCCTACATTGTGCCAGGCCCTGGTCGTTCAGAGAAAGCAAGATAATTTCTGTCCCCAAGGAGCCTAGAGATTGACTATGGCAGACAAACCATTAAAATGTTTAAACACAAGACAGTAAAACAACATGTGCACACAATACACACACATATACTCTGCTTACTCTGCTTTATTTTTCTTTATAATATTTACCTCTATCTGATGTTACATATTTACTTGCTATATTAGTTTTCTGTTGCTGTGTAACAGATTATCAAAACTTGAGTGGCTTAAAACAATACACGTTATCCTTGTTTCTGCTCACACTTAAGGGGTAGGGATTATATAAGGATGCATACAATTAGGGGTCATCTTCGTATGTGTCTCTTACACTTGCCTATTTGTTTGTTTCTTTTTTTTTTTTTTTTTTGACTTTTTATCATTTTTTCTGTTTATTTCTTGTATATTTTTCCTCATTAGAATGTTGGTGGAGCCAGGTGCAATGGCTCACACCCATAATCCTAGCACTCTGGGAGGCCAAGGAGAGTGGTTTGCCTGAGCTCAGGGGTTTAAGACCAGCCAGAACCCAAGGGAGACCCCATCTCTAAAAACTAGGTGGGCATTGTGGTGGGCACCTGTAGTCCCAGCTACTTGGAAGCTGAGGCAAGAGACTCACTAGAGCCCAAGAGTTTGAGGTTGTTGTGAGCTATAATGCCACGGCACTCTACTGAGGGCAACAAAGTGAGACTCTATCTCAAAAGAAAAAAAAGGAATGTTGCTGGCATGAGATGTTTTTAAGATTTATTTTTGCTCAATCCCCAGGGCCTGAAAACTAAGAGGTGACAAATTCTTTTTTTTTTTTTTTTTTTTTGAGACAGAGTTTCACTCTGTGGCCCTAGGTAGAGTGCTGTGTCATCATAGTTCACAGCAACCTCCAACTCCTGGGCTCAAGAAATCCTTTTGCCTCAGCCTCACAAGTACCTGGGACTATAAGCGCCCACCATAACTCCCACCTAATTTTTCTATTTTTAGTAGATATAGGGTCTCATTCTTACTCAGGCTGGTCTCCAACTCCTTACCTCAAGCCATGCTTCCACCTCCACCTTCCAGAGTGTTAGGATACAGGCATGAGCTACCACAACCAGCCCAGGAATTTTTTTTTTTTTTTTTGAGACATAGTCTCAAGCTGGGTAGAGTGCCATGGTGTCATAGCACACAGCAACCTCCAACTCAAGCTCAAGCAATACTCTTGCCTCATTTTTTCTATTTTTAGTAGAAACAGGGTCTTGCTTTTGGTCAGCCTGGTCTTGAACTCGTGAGTTCAAGCAATCCACCCACCTCGGCCTCCCAGAGTGCTAAGATCACAGGTGTGAGCCACTATGCCCGGCCCCAGCCCAGGAATTTAATACTGTCTCAATACAATTAACAACAAAGTCTACAGACCCTGATTTTACATTTTACCTATGCTTTTTTTTTTTTTTAAATGTCTTTGTATATACTTCTGTGGTACTTTATCACATGTGCAGATTTAACATAACACATAACCATTGCCACATTTAAGATATACAATATCTATCACCACAAAGGAACTCCTTTGTGCTGTGCCTTTATAGTGATATCCTCCATACCCTCTTCCCCTTCTCTGATTCCTGGCAACCACTGATTTGTTTTCCATCTCTATGTTTCATCATTTCTAGAATGTTATACAAATGGAATCATATAGTATGTGACTTTGCCAGATTAGCTTTTTTTTCTACTTAAACTTAATGCCTTTGGTGTTTATCTAAGTCGTTACAGATATCAATAATTCATTCCTTTTTGTTACTCTGAGTACTATTTTTTTTTTTTTTTTTGAGACAGAGTTTTACTCTATTGCCCAGGTTAGAGTGCCATGGTGTGTCAGGCTAGCTCACAGCAACCTCCTGGGCTCAAGTGATCCTCCTGCCTCAGCCTCCCAAGTAGCTGAGACTATAAGTGCCTGCCACAATGCCCAGCTAGTTTTTCTATTTTTAGTAGAGATGCCTGAGTACTATTCTTTTTTTGTTGTTGTTGCCCTTGGAAGAGTGCTGTGATATCACAGCTCACAGCAACTTCAAACTCTTGGACTTAAGCAATTCTTTTGCCTCAGCCTCCCAAGTAGCTGAGACTACAGGTGCCTGCCACAATGCCCAGCTATTTTTAGACACAGGGTCTCACTCTGGCTCAGGCTGGTCTCTAACTTGTGAGCTCAGGCATTCCACCTACCTGGGCCTCCCAGAGTGCTAGGATTACAGGCATGAGCCAACACGCCCAGCCTAGAGTACTATTCTGTTGTATGGATGGGCCAATTTTTTACTAGTTTAGTCTTATCAAAATTCCTTATGTATTCCTTCTCCATATGTATATAAGGAGAAGGGTCTGGGGTGGATAAGGAAAAAATTGGACACATAGTTCCCCAGATCCACAGAGTGAGTTAAGTTGTATATGCTTCCTTATCCCATATTACAGATACCTGATGGTGATGTCTGATCAGATTTGATCATGGCAGTTGCGATACGGCTTATGCCTGTAATCCTAGCACTCTGGGAAGCTGAGAGGAGGATCACTTAAAGTTAGAAGTTTGAGGCCACCCTGAGCAAGAATGAGTCTCTACAAAAAATAGAAAAATTGAGCGGCACCTGTGGCTCAAAGGGGTAGGATGCCAGTCCCATATGCCAGAGGTGGCAGGTTCAAACCCAGCCCCAGCCAAAAACCACATATACACACAAAAATAAATAAATAAATAAATAAATAAACAAAATAAAATGTTTAAAAAAAAAAATAGAAAAATTACCTGGACATGTTGGTGCATGTAGTCCCAGTTACACAGGAGGCTGAGGCAAGAGGATCACTTGAGCCCAGGAGTCTAAAGTTACAGTGAGCTATGATGACACCACTGAACTCTAGCCCAAGTGACAAAGCCAGACCTGGTCTCAAAAACAAAACAAAAGAAACAGTCAGTCTGGCCAAAAAACTTGGTCAGTTTTTTTTTTGTTGTTTGTTTGTTTTTTTTTTTTAGAGACAGCATCTCACTTTGTCGCCCTCGGTAGAGTGCCATAGCGTCACAGCTCACAACAACCTCCAGTTCTTGGACTTCGGCGATTCTTTTGCCTCAGCCTCCTGAATAGCTGGGGCACTATGGGCACTGCACCTGGGCACTACAGGTGCCCGTTACAACGCCCGGCTATTTTCTGTTGCAGTTTGGCCGGGGTCAGGTTTGAACCTGCCACCCTCAGTATATGGGGCTGGTGCCCTACTCACTGAGCCACAGGCACCACCCCTTGGTCAGTTTTCTAATCATTACTGCTCATGCCAGACACCTTCAAATCAAGCTGTATTTCACTGAAGCCTCCACAAGCCTCAGAAAATGTTTTCTAGTTCAACAAAAGTGCACTGAACACCTGGGTAGCCCAAGCTTTCTGAGCTCCTGATGCCCTAGATTTCCTCACAGTACTCCATCATAGTCTCCTGTCCCCAGCTGAGCTGAAGGGCTCCACACACACTTGGTTCATGATTTAGGCTAGAGCCAAGTGGTATCACCTCAGAGAAAATGTAGTCATAGTCCTGCAGGAGACAAGGTGCAGTGGTCAGGAGATTGAGTCAAGGTTCTCATCACCCAGAGAGAATCCCTCTCAGGCCAGCCACTTCCCCCTGATTGTCAGTGGAGAGGGCCAGATAGGATGGGCCCCAAGAGCATTCCATCTTGGCCCTGACCCTGTGGTCTGGGTGACCAATTATTTACAAGAGAATGTTTAATGAGCACAGAATGGGACAACTCCAGACAGTAAATATTGTAGAATTTAATACAAACCATGTAGAGAATTCATCCTACACGCCAGACAGTGCAGGAGGATGGAGTTTTCAGGGAACTCTGGATCCAAGCAGGTAGGTGGGGCAGGGAGAGACAGGTGGGAGTGGACAAGGAAAGACATCTTGGAGGCAAAGCTAACAGTGGTATCGGCCAGAGGCTGGAGGAATGGGCAAGGATTTCATTTCAGGCACAGGGCAGTAGAGCAAAGAAGCAGAGGTGAGAACTCACCAGGTGTGTTAGAAATGGGTTGGAGGAGGCAAGGTGAGGGAGGAAATGGAGCAGGGGTGGGGCATCACCTGGTATGGCGGCTGACCTGGCGGCTCAGTGCCCTGTTGGCCTCTTTTCCCAGCTCCTCAAGCTGGGCACTGGCCTCCTGGAGAGTGGGCGCCATTACCTTGCTGCCAGTCGTGCCTTCATTGTTGGCATCTGTGACCTGACTCGCCTGGGTCCTCCAGAGCCCATGATGGCGGTATGTGGAGGGTCTGAGCTGGAGGGTGGGATCTGGGATGAAGAGATGCTCTGTGGCTCAGCGCCTGTAGCACAGTGCTTACAGCGCCAGCTACATACACTGAGGGTGGCAGGTTCATACCCGGCCCAGGCCAGCTAAACAACAATGACAACTGCAACAAAAAGGAGCCAGGTGTTGTGGCAGGCGCCTGTAGTTCCAGCTACTTGGGAGGCTGAGGCAAGAGAATCCCTTAAGCTCAAGAGTTGGAGGTTGCTGTGAGCTGTGACAACACAGCATTCTACCAAGGGCGACATAGTGAGACTCTGTCTCAAAAAAAAAAAAAAAAGATGCTATGGAAGAAGAGTGCTGGCCTGGTGTCTGCAGGTCTCAAGGCAGAGCAGGGCTGGGCTACCATCAGAGACAGCCAGAGTAGGCTGGATCTACAGCCACCCCATACCTGGTGCTCTCTCTGTGCTTCTTCCTGCTTAGGAGTGTCTGGACAAATTCACTGTGAGCCTGAGCCACAAGCTGGACAGCCATACAGTGAGTGGGGGAGAGGAGGATGAGGGCAGGGCAAAAGGTCATTTGTGGTCCTGATCCTCACTTCCCAACCTCTTCCCTCAGGAGCTTCTAGATGCCATTCAACACACGCTGCAGCAGCAAATCCAGACCCTGGTCAAAGAGTGAGATAGGAGGGAAAGGGATCTTATTTCCCAGAAGCCTGCCCTCCAGTCCTCTGCCCATTACCACGGGGCCTTCTCAAATGAAGGAGTTTTGAGATTAGGGGTTTTCTGGTGGCCTGACTTCTATCCTTCCATTCCAAGGATCTCTTTGAATTTCTGACTATGCACAGGCTAACTAAAAGGATACGGGCGGGCCATTCCTGGGAAGTTTCTGTCTGGGCAGGTGGGTGTCATCTGTGATTCTGTGCTATCTCCCCATCCCCAGAGGTCTTCGGGGTTTCCGAGAGGCTCGCCGGGATTTCTGGCGGGGGGCTGAGAGCCTGGAGGCTGCGCTTACCCACAATGCAGAGGTCCCTAGGCGCCGAGCCCAGGAGGCAGAAGAGGCGGGAGCTTCTTTGAGGACTGCTCGAGCTGGGTATCGGGGACGGGCATTGGATTATGCCCTGCAGGTGCCTGCCCCAACCTGTCTTCCTGGGTACCAGGGCTTCAGGTGTCACCTTGAGGCTGGGGAGTCCCTATTGTGCAGTGGGAGGGAGTGCTATGTTTTCAAGACTGACCTGAGGTCTTTTTGAGTCCTCAGATCAATGTGATTGAGGAAAAAAGGAAGTTTGACATCATGGAGTTTGTAAGTTGAGGTGGTGGCAAGGGTAAGGTGAGAGGAACTTGCTGACAAAAAGCACGAGCAGACAGGCGGAGGGGAGAGATATTACCACCTTGTCCCCCAGGTGCTGCGTTTGGTGGAAGCCCAGGCTACCCATTTCCAGCAGGGCCATGAGGAGCTGAGCCGACTGGCTCAGTATCGCAAGGAGCTGGGTGCCCAGGTAAGGCCCCAGGGAACAAGGCAGGTAATATAGGAAGATTAGGGGGCTCTGAGATGACTTCCCTGGCCTAATGGGGGGCAGGGGGGCATGAACATCTGAGATGCCTCTCCTTTGCCCAGTTGCACCAGTTGGTCTTGAATTCAGCTCGAGAGAAGAGGGACATGGAGCAGAGACATGTGCTGCTGAAGCAGAAGGTGAGGGCTGGGACTGTGGGCAGGAGGAGACAGGCCAGGGGCCTGTCTCTGCCCACCTCAGTTGCCATTTCACCCTGTGTACCTCCAGGAGCTGGGTGGAGAGGAACCAGAGCCAAGTCTAAGGGAAGGCCCTGGTGGTCTGGTCATGGAAGGGCATCTCTTCAAACGGGCCAGCAATGCATTTAAGACGTGGAGCAGGTGAGGAGAGAACACTCCAGTGAGCCAAACCCACCCAATTAAGTATTTCTGAGTAGTTATAGTGTGCTGAGGATAGCAAGGAAAAACAGAGAAAACCCCTTGCCTTAGTAGAGTTTACATTCCATCATCAAAGAAAGATGATGCCCCATAAGAAAATGGGGCAATGCCTGTGGCTCAGTGGGTAGGGCACTGGCCCCATATACCGAGGGTGAAGGGTTCAAACCAGACCTCGGCCAAACTGCAACACAAAAATAGCTGAACGTTGTGGTGAGCACCTGTAGTCCAGCTACTCAAGAGGCTGAGGCAAGAGAATCGCCTAAGCCCAGGAGTTGGAGGTTGCTGTGACCTATGTGATACCATGGCACTCTACTGAGGGCGATAAAGTGAGACTGTCTCTACAAAAATAAATAAATAAATAAGAAAATGATGTGTTGTATTAGAGGTAATAGTGCCATAGAAAAAAATAATAAAGCAAGGGATGTGGAGAGCTGGGCAAGGGTTGCAATATTTTTTTTTATTTTTTTATTTTTTTGAGATAGTCTCTTTCTGTTGCTCTGAGAAGAGTGCCATGGCATCATAGCTAACAGCAATCTCTAACTCTTGGGTTCAAGCAATCCTCTTGCCTCAGCCTCCTGAGTAGATGGGACTATAGGTGTGCACCACCATGCCTGGCTATTTTTTTTATTTTTAGTAGAGATGGGATCTTGCTCTTGCTAAAGGCTGGTCTCAAACTCCTGAGCTCAAGTGATCCACCCACCTCAGCCTCCAAGAGTCCTAGGATTATCGACATGAGCCACCATGCCATGCCAAGGGTTGCAATTTTGAATAGTGGGTCAAAGTAGATTTTTTTTTTTTTTGAGACAGAATCTCACTATGTTGCCCTTGCTAGAGTGCCAAGGCATCACAGCTCATAGCAACCTCAAACTCTTAAGGGCTTAAGCAATTCTGGTGCCTCAGCCTCCCTAGTAGCTGGGACTACAGGTGCCCACCACAACGTGTGGCTATTTTTTTTTTTTTTTTGAGACAGAGTCTCAAGCTGTCACCCTGGGTAGAATGCCGTGGCATCACAGCAACCTCCAACTTCTGGCTCAAGCGATTGTCCTGCCTCTGCCTCCCAAGTAGAAACTAGGACTACAGGCGCCCACCACAACACACGGCTATTTTTTTGTTGTAGCAGTCATTTGGCAGGCTGGGCCAGACTTGAACTCACCAGCCCCAGTGTATGTGGCCGGTGCCCTAACTGCTGAGCCAAGCCAGGGTTAGGGTCGAGGTAGATTTCACAAGAAGGTGACTTTTGAGCAAAGACTTGAGGATATCTGGGGGATAAGTGTTCTGGACAGAAGGAAGAACCAGTTCCAGGGCCCTGAGATCGCTAAGGTGTTAGAACAGAGAGGAAGCCATGGATCTGTACAGAGCAAGGGAGGAAGTAGTAGAAAATGTAATTGGAGCTAATAGGGGTGTGAATCATTAAAGTGCCCTGTAGACTTTTGTAAGGACTTGGGGTCTACTCTGTGGGCAATGAGGAGCCACTCCAGGGTTTGGAGCAGAATGGTGACATGCCCTGACTCGACTCCTTGACTCCTTCTCCAGGGCCCTTGCCAGTCCAAATGGGATCTTGGTGCAAATTAAAAAACGGAGCCCCTTCCCCAAGATATTTCATTTGTTAAAAATTGTAGCAATAGACATTTTATTAGAAAAAGAATTTTACTGCCATCTACTGGAAAGTTATCTTCACAAATATCAAATCTGGGTTGTCCAAAGTTTAAATAGCACCCCTTAGATGTCCCAATCTGCACAACTGTCCACTGTCTCTGAAATGTCTCATGGGACAGTCAGTCCAGGTCTCTCTTCTTTCAGCAAGATCCTTAAGGGGCAAAGGGCACAGCTTCTCTGTCCCTGTTTTGAGCCTCATCCCAAAGCTGCCTGTACCAGGTAACTATTTCTACCTCCTACAGACGCTGGTTCACCATTCAGAACAACCAACTGGTTTATCAGAAGAAGTACAAGGTGAGTAGGCCTGGATCCTGGATGCCTGGGCCCCAAGGAGACTCAGCCCTTGCCTGCAGCTGAAGGTCTCACCCCTTATCACCTTCTCCTGCCAGGACCCTGTCACTGTGGTGGTGGATGACCTTCGCCTTTGCACAGTGAAGCTCTGTCCTGACTCAGAAAGGCGGTTCTGCTTTGAGGTGGTGTCAACCAGCAAGTGCGTGCGGTCCTCAGGGGTGATACTCCAATGTATCTAAACATTTAATCAACCTGAAAGGCAAGGTTACCCACAGTAGTGACCCCCATGTAACCCCAGGCTTTAAGCCTTTGATGGCTGGATTGGGGGGTCACTCGAGGAGAGAGTCCAAGATGATGGGAGATATTTGGGAGGATATTACCAATTGGTACCGAGTATGTCATTGCAGCTGGAATGGGTTGAATAGTGGCCTGCCCATCCTGCCACCTTGCTCCCCAGGCCTCAGACCCCTCCACCATCTCCCTCACCCCATTCTACAGGTCCTGCCTCCTCCAGGCTGACTCAGAACGCCTCCTGCAGCTGTGGGTCAGTGCTGTGCAGAGTAGCATTGCCTCCGCCTTCAGCCAGGCTTGCCCTGATGACAGTCCACAAGGTCAAGGCCAGGTACCTTAACTTGGAGGTGCAGGGTCAAGTTGCCCTGGGAGATGGGGCATCTCTTACTCTAGGCCTACTAGCACCCTTTTTTTCCTTGTCTTTTACAGGGTTCAGGACACTTGGCTGTGGGCTCTGCTGCCACCCTGGGCTGTGGCAGGATGGCCAGGGGAAGGGAGCCAGGGGGAGTTAGGCATGTGGCGGCCCAGGTACAGAGTGTGGATGGCAATGCCCAGTGCTGTGACTGCCGGGAGCCAGCCCCAGAGTGGGCCAGCATCAACCTTGGTGTCACCCTCTGCATCCAGTGCTCCGGCATCCACAGGTCACTCTTCAAGGCACCAAGCATGAGCCCTGCTCCTTCCATATGTAGTGTAGCTCCCTAAGACCTGTCCTACCTTCCCCTCCTAGATTCTGGCTGTCACTGGCCATCAGGCCTGGGCCTGAACCTATAGAATACAAGATAGACCAGGTGGGTCCAGCCCTCAATGTCCTGGTCTAGGCAGAATTGGAGAACACTCAGAAGAGTTTATTGGGGCATGGTGGCAGCCATATACACTGAGGGTGGCAGGTTCAAACCCGGCCCGAGCCAGCTAGGCAACAATGACAACTGCAACAGAAAAATAGCTGGGTGTTGTGATGGGTACCTATAGTCCCAGCTACTTGGGAGTCTGAGGCAAGAGAATCACTTAAGTGCAAGAGTTTGAGGTTGCTGTGAGCTGTGATGCCATGGCACTCTACTGAAGGCAACATAGTAAGACTCTGTCTCAAAAAAAAAGTTTGTTGGGTTGGCTGGAGAAAGTATAGGGTCAAGGCTGTTAAGGGTAAGGGAGCCAAGGAAGACCATGTAGAGCAGTGGTTCTCAACCTTCCTAATGCCGTGGCCCTTTAATATAGTTCCTGTGGGTCATGACCCACAGGTTGAGAACCACTGATGTAGAGGGTGAGATGGCTCACATCCATAATCCCAGCACTTTGGGAGGCTAAGGCAGGAGAATTGCTTGAGCCCAGGAGTTTGAGACTGGCTGGGGCAAGACCTCGTCTCTATAAAAAATAAAAATAATTAGCTGGGCATGATGACACATGCCTATAGTCCCAGTTACTCAGAGACTAAGGCAGGCAGATCACTTGAGCCCTGGAGTTTGAGTTTACAGAGTGCCACACACTCCAGCATGGGTAACAGAGCAAGAGACTCTTGTCTCGAAAAAAAGAGAGCAAGACCAGATAGAGAAGAGGAGAAGGAATCATGAGGCCTTAGTGAGTCTATCTAGAAGGCCCTCCCCTAGACAGGGTGGTAGAAGGAGGGAGAGTGATAACCTGGGAAGAGTTGTCCAGGCTTGAGTGTCCTAAAAAAAGGGAGTGGCTAGAGAGAATAAGGGCCTTAAAATGAAATATAGGGAAAAAGGAAGAAGAAACAGTGAATAGGCAGCATCTCCCAGAGCCAGGTCAAGATGCCCTGGCCACAGCTGCCCTGCCTTCTGGCCTGGCTCCTCTGTTATACCCCGACATGCAGACCTTGCCTCCCCAGGCCACTACCCCACAGAGAGCCTGACTGCCCCTCTGGCCCTCTAGGAGCCTCGGTGTTCACTTCTCCAAAGTCCGATCTCTGACCCTTGACTCATGGGAGCCAGAACTAGTGAAGGTAACTTGGGGAATTGTAAAGATTAGGTTGAGAACAAAGGACTAAAGATCCCTAAGGACTCACATATTCACCCTCTATGCTCCTTGTCTATCTCTGCTTCTGCCTGGGCCTTCCAAAGCTTATGTGTGAGCTGGGAAATGTTGTCATCAACCAGATCTATGAGGCCCGTGTGGAGGCACTGGCAGTGAAGAAGCCAGGGCCCAGCTGCTCCCGGTGAGGTTGGGGTGGACCTGCCTGTGGCTACCCTCCATGGGGGGAAAGGGAAGGAGACTTGGAAGACCTTCCCCTTCTCTCCCTCCCCCAGACAGGAGAAGGAAGCCTGGATTCATGCTAAATACGTGGAGAAGAAGTTCCTGACCAAACTTCCTGAGATTCGAGGGCGAAGAGGTGGCCGGAAGCCCCCAAGGGGGCATCCTCCTGTGCCCCCAAAACCTTCCATCAGGTCCCGGCCAGGGAGCTTCAGATCCAAGCCAGGTATAGAATTGGTTGACTATTAAATGGGTTCCCACTGTATGCTCAGCCCTGTGCCAAGTCTTGTAGGGAAGCATAGACCTTCTTCTCCTTGAGAACGTTAGAGGAACCAGACTATATTTCAGGGAGTTATGGTGAAGTGTGACACTAAGAATGGGAAGAGTGTGTGCCTTGGATTAGGCAGGGAAGGCTAAGGGTGTCAACAACGTAAGGAGAGCAGGAGTACTTAGGATCTCCAAAGGCCTGAGAAGGAGTGTGTGCATTTGGCTAGAGCAGCTGAGACAAAGTGTCAGGAAGAGTCAGTCACCTGTGACATTCTAGCCAGAGTGGTTGGACAGGATAAGATGAATGATGCCATCTCTCCCCTAAACCCCAGGGCCCTGTACACATATATGTACCTAAACATACTCACACCCACGTCCCTTCATCTCCTACCACAGTCCTAGGTCACGAAGGCTTCCCTACAATTTAGAAGTGACCTATCCCATTTACAACGTCAGGGGAATGTACTGAGGATTTTCTTCCCAGACTCAGAGCTGATGATTTTCCCTAACAGAACTAAATTTCCCTAGCAGAGCCTCCCTCTGATGACCTGGAAAGTCTGCACCCTGGAGCCCTGCTGTTTCGAGCTGCTGGACATCCTCCATCCCTTCCCACCATGGCTGATGCCCTTGCCCATGGAGCTGATGTCAACTGGGTCAATGGGGGTCAAGAGAATGCCACACCGCTGATCCAGGCCACAGCTGCTGTGAGAGCCTCACCAACCTCCCTGTCCCACCCTAAGGTTCCCCTCTGACACTGGGCCCAGCTCATACCTCCTCCCCCTCTCACTTGCTCCCTGGAGCCCCCATCCATAGAGAGGGATAATAACTATAGACTGGTTGCTAAGTGTGTGTGATTTGGAGGTAGAGAACCTGTGTCTAAATGCAGGCTCTCATCACTTACAAGAGACCTCAAACAACTTACTAACTTCTCTGTGCCTCTGTGTCCTCATCTATAAAATAAGGATAACATACCTCATAAACTTGTATTATGGGCTTCGTTCATGTAGTGGCTCACACTTTGTAATCCCAGTATTTTAGTAGGCTGAGGTGGGAGGATTGCTTGAGCCCCAGAGCTTGAGATCAGCCTGGGTAACATAGCTAGACCCCATCTCTCTAAAATAGCCAGGCATTGTGGCAGATGCCTGCAGTCCCAGCTACTGGGGAGGGTGAAATAGGAGGATCCCTTAAGCCCAGGACTTTGAGGTTGCTGTGAGCTGTTACGCTGCCATCTCATACCCTGGACAACACAGAAAAACCCTGTCCCAAAACAAAACAAAAACCAATGTGTCCTGTGGATTTAATGTTGAATGAATACATAAGATGCCTGACACTTCACTGTCCACCCACACACACTCCTGATTACCACCCCACCCTCTAAACTCACCCCACCCTAAAATAGGGGGAGCACTAAAGATGCCACCCTTAATTCTCCTTCTCAACTTCTCCATGTAGAATTCTCTTATGGCCTGTGAGTTTCTGCTTCAGAATGGGGCAAACGTGAACCAAGCGGACAGTGCAGGCCGGGGCCCGCTACACCATGCAACCATTCTTGGCTACACAGGGTAGGACGGCAGGGATGATACAGCCATATGGAGGGAGCCCATGGGTGTGAGCAGTGGCTGAGCCCAGATATCTTCTCCAGGCTTGCCTGCCTGTTCCTGAAACGGGGGGCTGATCTAGGGGCTCGAGACTCTGAGGGCAGGGATCCTCTGACCATCGCCATGGAAACCGCCAATGCTGACATCGTCACCCTGTGAGAATACTGAAGGGACGGGGCTAGCGCTTGGCCCATTCTTTTGGACAGGCCTAACGCCTAGAGCGTGCCAGGTGGGGGCTGGGGAAGGGGGTCCAGCACCTAGGGCAGGTGAGAGAAAGGATGCTCCAAGTAGGAATCGGGGCGTGGAACAGAAAGGCGAGTGGGCAGGGTCCAAGGTTGGTGACTTAATCCTGAGAGGCAGCACTCACGTTTCAACAGCCTCTTCAGTCACCTTTTAAGCATTCAACCCTGGTGAGACAGATGAATGAAACACAACCCAGCTCAAAAGTTAAGGGACAGTGAATATAGTATTCATTTATTAATTTCCTCCCCTTCAGGCTACGATTGGCAAAGATGAGGGAGGCTGAAGCCGCTCAGGGCCAGGCAGGTAAAGTCTACCTACTCCACCTCCCCCCCTTCCACGGCCAGCATCAGACAGGACTTGGGGGCTTTTTTTTTTTTTTTTAAAAGACAGAGTCTCCCTTTGTCACCCTCAGTAGAGTGCAGTGGCGTTACAACTCACGGCAACCTCCAACTCCTGGGCTTAGGCGATTCTCTTGCCTCAGCCTCCAGAGTAGCTGGGACTACAGGTGCCTGCCACAATACCCGGCTATTTTTTTGTTGCATTTTTGCCCGGGCTGGGTTTGAACCCACTCCTCCGTATATGGGGCCGGCACCCTACCCACTGAATCACAGGCACCACCCAGAACTTTGGGCTTCTTTCTAGCCCCTGGTAACCGTCCCCCTCATGTCCAACTGCATTAATTCCATTATTTATACAAATATGTATCGGGAGTATCCGAGGGGCCAAGCCCTGGGGGCAAGGAATAGGTGCGGGCCCTGCACTCAGGGTGCACACGTTCCCACCCAAGCTAGAAGCCCACAGTCACCCGCTGGCCTCCGCTGCCGAACAAGCCTCCCCAGCTTTTCATTCCTACCCCACAGGAGATGAGACCTATCTTGACATTTTCCGCGACTTCTCTCTTATGGCATCAGACGACCCAGAGAAGCTGAGCCGACGTAGTTACGACCTCCACACGCTGTGATCCGAGGTCCGGCGCCCCCAGCCCACCGCCCGCCCCAACTCCATTAAACCCTCTGTGCTTTGAGCTGCCCCTCCTAGTTCATTTCTTGGGTGCCACCTTCGGCCCGCAGGGTGTTGGGCCCTGCGGCTCCAGGGGTGCGGGGTGTGGTTCGAATCAGGCAAGAGGTGACTCCCAGGGGAATCAGGTGGCAACTTCAGCCTCAGCCCTAGCGCCAGGCAGGGCAATCCGGCTCAGGCGACCTGGCTAGACCTACCCCTCCGGAGAGAGGCATCTCGCGTGGGATGAGGCCCGGCATTCCCTTAGAGTGAGTTGGCACCGCGCCGGGATGGAGAGAGAACGCTCCAGCCGCGAGGCATTCCCGGAATCCGGCGGCTCAGCACCCGCCCCCTCGGGAATTCCCCATGGGAGCTACTAGGAGGGAAATGGAACCGCGGCCCAGGTCGGCCGGCCACGTTTTTCTCAGAGTAGAGGATAAGAGACTAGGGCCCCGCGAAGTTGCAGACGTGAGGTCTGGCACACCTGAGAAGCAGCGGGGCCATGGCGGCCACATCCGGGGCGACGCGACTGAGTCACCCCAAACCTGTTTGCATCCGCCAGTCCAGCCTGTCCGCCCAGTCTCTCCAGTTCGAGACTCTCGCTTCCCACTTCCCACCTCCACCCGAGCCGCAAGCCGCTGGCAGCGCGAGCCGCGAGGGCGGGGGGTAGGCTGCCAGGAGGCGGGGCTGCTTCTTAAAGGGCCCGGGGCCGCCGCTGCCGTTAAGGCACTTCCTGGGGGCGGAGAAGACCTCAGCGGCTGTGGCAACACCCAGAGGAGGAGGAGGTGGCCGGGTCTCTAGATCCCCGGCTTCTTCCATCGTAGCCCACGGACACTCACAGCTCGGACTTAGGGGCGGCTCCGCCATCCACTCCCATCAGCTTTGTCTTCATCTCCTGGGAACCGCACCGGGAGTTAGGCAAGGCCTCCGACTGGACTGCGTGGACTAACCTACGGCGACTGCGATCTGCCAGGGAACTCGGAAGCTGGACCCTTCAGCGTCGGCCCTGTGCCCGTCACCGTCACTTGCTGGTTGGAATCCAGATGCCCACTGTCTGAAGACCATAGAAAGGAGTCGCTGACCAGAATTAGTTACGTCTGGACCGAAAGCTCCCTTCCTGTCTGCTGTTTTCATCTCTTCTTCTTCAGGGCATTTCCGTGCCCTGAAACCAGCCCCCCCATTCACCATCAAAGTAACTGGGTGAGCTCTAAACCTTGCTGCCTTGTACCCCAGCACAGCAAGTCTGAAAGTTACCACCCAATTCTGCACACTCCTAGGAAGTTCTGCCTTTTTTTTCTCTTTTGGAGTCTCCTGTACTTCCCAAAATTTCCCCTCCTCCTGTGTCCTCTCCGCCCCCCTCTTTTGGGGGCCCTGTGACCCTGAATGTGGGGGGCACACTATATTCCACCACTTTGGAGACCCTAACCCGCTTCCCAGACTCCATGCTTGGGGCAATGTTCAGAGCTGACACCACTATGCCTCTCCATCCTCAAGGAGGTGGCCACTATTTCATTGATCGAGATGGCAAGGCCTTCCGGCATATCCTCAATTTCCTAAGGCTGGGCCGTCTGGACCTTCCCCGAGGGTACGGAGAGACAGCACTTCTCAGAGCAGAAGCTGACTTCTACCAAATTCGGCCCCTCCTGGATGCTCTGAGGGAGCTGGAGGCCTCTCGCGGGTCCCCTGCACCCACAGCTGCCCTGCTCCATGTAGATGTAGATGTCAGCCCACGCCAGGTGCACTTTTCTGCTCGCCGGGGCCCACACCACTATGAGCTGAGCTCTGTCCAGGTGGACACTTTCCGGGCAAACCTCTTCTGCACTGATCCTGAGTGTCTGGGTGCTATGCGGGCCCGATTTGGTGTGGCCAGTGGAGATAGGGCAGAGGGGGGCCCACATTTTCATCTTGAGTGGGCTCCCCGCCCTACAGAACTCCCTGAGGTGGAGTATGGTAGACTGGGGCTACAGCCCCTATGGACTAGGGGCCCAGGAGAGCAGCGGGAGGTGGTGGGCACGCCAAGCTTCCTGGAAGAGGTGCTGCGTGTGGCTCTGGAACACAGCTTCCGTCTAGACTCCGTGTTCCCTGATCCTGAAGACCTGCTCAACTCCCGGTCGCTGCGCTTTGTCCGCCACTGAGGATGCTGTCCTAAGTTTGATTGTGGGGAGAAAAGGGAATGGGGCTACTAACAGGAAAAGGCTGCCCTGAAGCCTTTCTAGCTCTGCCTAAGGAGCTGTGAGAGTTAGGGGTCCCACTGTGCCTTACTGGAGCCCAGATGTGGGCAGGAATTCCCAAACCTGAGTCCACCGAGAGTTCACAAATGGTCCAGAGAGTCTAGACTGGTGTTGATCCTAGGATGGGCATGGAAAGTTTTCTTGACTTGGTCTCATCTAAGGCTAGGGACCTCGAATCTCTCCTTGGAGCTCAGTATTCAGGGGTCTGGAAAAGTGGGGGCCACCTCTTCATCCAAGTTAGGCATGGCAGAACAGCAAAGGGACTCTGAGGTCTGAGGGAAAGAAGGGACTTTATATTGCTCCAATATGGCCTCCTGGACCATGGCTTCTCCTCCTGAAGCTGGGTGGCCTAGCCTGGCCTGCCCAATGAGAGGCCAGAACATTCTGGAACAAGGGCAGGGCAGTTCTTTACTGTGTCCCAAACCACCTCTGAAGGGAGACAGAAAGGCCACACCCCATCCTAGATTGGCTTAAGAGAACTAGGAGAGTCCCCCTTAGCAATGGGGCTGGAGTACCTCTCTGGAATTTCAAGTGTTTTGAAGGATCTTATATGGAGATTGGGGCTGGCCATGGGAGGAGGTGGCTATCTTTTGGGTCCTGGCCTTACTTCCTTCATTATGTGTGTGAGCCAGTGTGTCTAACTAATGTGTGGATCTCCATCTGTATTGCTGGCTATGGTGTCCATGTGCTGGTCCTTCTGTGGTCTCTGCATGTCCAGGCTTGTTTGGGGTTACCCAGCAACTGTTCTGCCACAGGGTGTGTCCATGGTATATGTGTGAGTAAATTGAGAATGAGTAGTTTAATTACAGGGTGTGTATATACATTTGTGTTTATGTTCATGAATGTACACACATCAGCAGGCAGGCAGGAAAGGCCTGTTGGGGTTTAAGTCACTGGGATCTTCCTGGGGAGAGGTAAGAGAAGTCACTGGGCTTAGCTAGGCCTCTGAGGCCTGTATGCTACTCTTGGTTGCTGAGGCAACCATGGGTCTGTTGCTAGGAGAGAGCTGGGGGAGGCCAAGCCTGCCCAGGGCAGGGAAGAGATTAGCAGTTTGGGAGAGTGGGGAGGACAAGGGAAAGGATGAGATCTCATGCACAACTTCTTCACTGGAGGTGTCACTCATCATTTATCACTGATTTATAAGAAGGAAAATAAAATTGCTTTTGGAACCACAAATGTGTAAAGGCTGCTGAGGGCCCCTTGCAACAGAAGCCCTGCTTTCTCTGCCCATCTCTCCTACTCCTAGCCTCCTGGACCATGGCTGCTGCTTCTAAAGCTGGGTTGCCTAGTCTGGCCTGCCCCATGAGAAGCCAGAACACTCTGCAACAAGGATAGGGGGAATCTTTGCTGTGTCCCAAGCCATGTACTGAGGGAGTCAGGCCACAACCCCTTCCTAGGTTGGCATGAGGGAGCTAGGTAAGTCCTGATTAGCAGTGGGGCTGGAGCTGGAGTTCCATGGGCCCCAACTTTACTTCAGCCAAGGATGGAGCAGTAGCATTATTCTGAAACACTCTAGAACCTCCAAGCAAAGGGCTGGAGCAAATGTCACAGAGCATTCTGAGGCCTCCTCAGCCCAGATAGGGCCAGCATTCTCCCCAAAGTGGTCCTCATGCTTATGCTGGCACTAGGTGGGGTTTTTCTGGCAGCTGCTCAGGCCTGTGTCTTTTGCCGCCTCCCAGCCCACGACTTGTCAGGACGCCTGGCTCGGCTCTGTAGCCAGATGAAGGCCCAGTGGAAGCAATGTGAAGCCTCCCCAGACTTCTCTGCCTTTGCCTTAGGTAAAACCAGAAATCCAGGGGGCAGGCCCAGCACCATCAGCCCTGTACCCTGAGAAGGGCAGCATGTGATTTCCTAACTGTGCCCTCAGCCATTGATAGCTCTCTCTAGACACAAGGGCCTCTACCTCTGGGGGAGCTCCAGATCCTAGAAAGGTCAGGAGAGATCCCAACACCTCTTCTTGGGCTGCTGAGGGAATCTCTGGTCCATCTCCACAGATGAGGTGTCCCTGAACAAAGTCACAGAGAAGACTCACAGAGTCCTGAGGGTCATAGGTGAGGCCAAGGGGGAGCTGTGACCTGGGGTCTTGGGAGGACACCAAAGAGGGCTGGAAGGCAGGGATGGGGTGAACTGGCCCTGAGGCCCAGGGTGATGTAACTGCTTTCTGCTTCCCCAGAGATCAAAGAGGCTCTCTCTTCACTCCCTTCATATTGGCAATGGCTTCAAAAGACCAAGCTGCCTGATTACACCAGGGAAGGTACTAACGCAGGAAGGGCCTCTAGGGGTGCCTGGGACCTTAGGCAAAGGAGCAAGTGGCTGACAGGCTCACCCACACCCACCCCTTCCTTGTCTTTCATTTCAGCTCTCTGTGCTCCCGCTTGCCGTGAGTAGAAAAGGAAAGGGGTGGTGAGGACCTGGGCCTCCAGGGTGCTGAAGGAGAGGCTGGCAGCCACAGGGCGGAGATAGGGTGCCTTGGAAGGGTAGAGGCTTGGTCTTCCCTCTCCCTACTGCTGTTTCCTGCAGGGGGCAGCACTATCCTGTACAACTGCTCTACCTGCCAGGGCGCTGAAGTGTCCTGCTGGCCGCGAAAGCGCTGCTTCCCAGGTCCTTATTCCCCACCCCAACCTCATCCCTGAGCCCTTAGGCTCCCACAGTGTTGATGAGTGTGATTCTCAGGATTGATTACTGCCTCCCCGGGGCCCTGCAGGAAGTCACGATCTTTGGGAAGCCAGGATTCTGCTCCTCTCTGTCTTTGGAGCCGTCCTGCTTCTGGGTGTTCTGAGCCTCGTGGTGGAGTGAGTTGTGGGGATGAGGATGGGAAAACTGCCTTCTAACCTCCCAGCCTTCTTCCATCTCTCCTCAGGCCTTCCATCTTTTCTCTTCCCTCAGGTCCCACCACCTCCAAGTAAAAAGTGACTTATAAAGATGAGGACACCCTCCCAGTCTCCAGCTCTAAGGAGTGTGTACCCATAACCTCCAAGGAGCCCTTAATCCCAGCCCCAAAGACACAGCCCTTAAAACTCAAACATCTTCATAATCCCATCGTCAGGAGGCCTCCAGAAAGTTCTTCCCCTCCAGCCTTCAACCAATCAGACAGGGCCGTCGATGATGCCAGGAAAACAGCTACAGAAGGAAAGAATCCCCTACACACACAGCGCCACTCCCACACCCCTTCTGCTTGTTCCCGGAAAGCAGGGGCTGTCTGTCCCAGAAGCTACTCTGGCCCCTCTTATAACTGATTGGGAATCCGGGAATGTGTGTTCTGGAAAACTCCCTCCCTCTGGAGTGAGACCACATCAGTCAGTCCGCTGGCATGCTCTCCCTCCATTGTGCTTGCCCTGGCTTCCTCTGAGGCCTCCCTCCTTCTGGGCCCAATTAAACCTGCAGTCCCTGGCCTCCACCCCTGCCTGGCCTGTCTGCAACTTGGGAGAGCAGAGGGAGGATGGAAGACTCACTGTACCAGATGGGGGTGATTTTTGCCCCCCAGTAGGTATTTAGCAACATCTGGAGATGTGGACTAGGGTGGGGCAGAGGGTATATCCTACTGCCATCTAGTGGGTAGAGCCCAGAGATATGCTCAACATCCTAGAATGCACAGGAAGGCCCCCAACAACAAGGAAGTATACTGTCCAAAATGTCAATGCATGGTTGAGAAATCCTGGTTTGAAAACCAAATGGTCCCTATTAAGACTTATTGGATCAGGGATGGGAGTTGGAACATAGGACATGAAAACAGAAGCCTGTTACCAAACACAAGTCCCAGTCCAAGCACCTAGGCTTAGAAGGAATCCCAGTTCACGTCTAGCCCAGTGGTTTTCAAACTGGGTACCTGGAGGCTCCAGGACAAGGATTCACAACTAGGGGCACATTAGAGATTCCTGGGCAGCTTTAAAAGTACTCATGCTTGTCAGGCACAGTGGCTCACACCTGTTATCCCAGCACTTGAGAGGCCGAAGTGGGTGGCTCCCAGCACTTGAGCTCCCAGGTTCGAGACCAGCATAAGCAAGAGTGAGACCTTGTCTCTAAAAATAGCCAGGTGTTGTGGCAGGTGCCTGTAGTCCCAGCTCCTTGAGAGGTTGAGGCAAGAGAATCTCTTAAGCCCAGGAGTTTGAGGTTGCTGTGAGCTATGATGCTACAGCACTCTACTGAGGGTGACAAAGTGAGACAAAAAAAAAAGAATCCATGCTTGGGCCCCACCTCCAGAGATTTTCAATTAAGTGGTCCCATATGGGGCCTTAGCTAGTGTAACCTACAGCAAGGGTTATTACCACTGTCCCAAGGGTGTCAACAAAGGCCCTGGGGATGGGAACAGGAATTCCTGTCATTTCCAGGGAGCATCTCTTTTTTTCTTCTTTTTACATATTCTAGTCCCATTCCCTTATCTTTTTTCTTTTCTTTCCTTTTTTATTTTTTTTGAGACAGGGTCTTGCCTACACTCAAGGCTAGATAGAATGTGGTGGCATTGTCATAGCTTACTGCAACCTCAAATTCCTGACTCAAATTCCTGGTCCTCTTGCCTCAGCTTTCTGAGCAGCTGAGACTATAGGTATATACCACCATGCCCACCTAATTTTTCTATTTTTGTAGAGACTCTTTTTGTTGCTGTTTTTTTTCTATTTATTTGTTTGTTTGTTCTTAAAATGGATTATCACTCTGTTAGTTTTTGAAACAGAGTCTCACTCTGTCACCCTGGGTGGAGTGCTGTGATATCATAGCTCACAGCAACCTCAAATTCTTGGGCTTGAGCAATCCTCTTGCCTCAGCCTCCAGAATAGCTGGGACTACAGGCATGCGCTAACACACCTGGCTAATTTTTCTATTTTTAGTAGAGACAGGATCTTAGTCTTGCTTAGACTGGTCTTAAACTGTGCTCAAGCAATCCACCTGCCTTAACCTCCCAGAGTGCTAGGATTACAGGTGTGAGTCACCATACTCAGCTCCATCCCTTCATTTTACGCATTAAAAAAATTAAATCCAGAGGTCACACAAGATCATACAATTCATCCAAGATTACACAATAAATCATTCACTTATCCTTTTGACAAAGACTAAGTGAGTGTGCAGCAGGTTCTGTCTGCCCAGAATGGGTTAGGAAGCCACAGCTGACTGTGGGGCACCACAGCTCTCCTAGGGTCTGCAGTAGCTGTACCCTGCCATACTGTTTCCCCTTTCCAGCTGAATGTTTTGGAGTCACACCCCAAATTCAGCTGTCCTGTCCATTCTTAAAGGACCTATTCTGCTTGTCCCCTCTTCCTGCTCATGAATCTCCATATCCCACGCCAGAGACCTCTCACAGTGGGTCCTAGCCTCCCAGGCCCCACTCTGCCTGCTCTCTTTAAATTCGTTTCACCCCCAGTGGCTGTGCTAGTCTTCTCAAAACTCCACACTCCTCCAAGCCTCCTGTCCAGCAACAAATGATGAATAAAAACTTGAATTTTAGGGTAGTGCCTGTGGCTCAGTGAGTAGGGTGCTGGCCCCAGTTACCGAGGGTGGCAAGTTTGAACCCGGCCCCAGCCAAACTGCAACAACAACAAAAATAGCTGGGCATTGTGGTGGGCACCTGTAGTCCCAGCTGCTCAGGAGGCTGAGGCAAGAGAATCGCCTAAGCCCAAGAGCTAGAAGTTGCTATGAGCTGTGACACTACAGCACTCTACGGAGGGCGACAAAGTGAAACTCTGTCTCTAAAAAAAAAAAAAAAAAAAGGGCTGCACCTGTTGCTCAGTGAGTGGGGCCCCCGGCCCCACTTGCTGAGGGTGGTGGGTTCAAACCCAGCCCCAGCCAAATTGCAAAAAAAAAAAAAAAAAAGTTGGATTTTAGAGTTGGGCTGCCTGATTTCAAATCTGACTTTGTCTCTTACAGGACTGTGGAGAGTTATTTAAACTCTTTTGTGCTTGCTTCTTCATCTTTTAAGTGTGAATGATGTATTTCAGTGACTCTATGGCCTTTTTTTCCTTTTTATATTTTAATATCTCTGAAGTTAGAATGCTTTTTTTTTTTTTTTGAGACAGAGTCTCAAGATGTCGCCCTGGGTAGAGTGTTGTGGTGTCATAGCTCATAGCAACCTCCAACTCTTGGGCTCAAGAGATCCTCTTGCCTCAGTTTTGTTTCTATTTTTAGTAGAGACGGGGGTCTGGCTTTTTGCTCAGGCTGGTCTTGAACCCGTGAGCTCAATCTATCCACCTGCCTCAGCCTCCCAGAGTGCTGGGATTACAGGCATGAGCCACCTTGCCCAGCCCAGAATGCATCTTAAAGTGAAGGCATGCATGGCTTAATTGATGGTATTGTTTTTTCTTAGCAGTATGTAAAATAACAGTATATATGACAATGGATGATATCTTAAATGCAGTGAAATACAGTAGTATTTACAAGATTAGAAGTCCAAATATGTTGTTATACAATGGTTGGAACTCAATGAATATTCAATAAGTATTAGCTATTATAATATCTTGCTTAAAGACTTTCCCTAGTTCCTCTTTGCCTGAAAAATATAGATCTGGCCTCTAATAATCCTGACATTCAAGGCTTACCATCAGCAGCTCCCAGCTACCTTATCTACTTCTCGGAACAGAGCTGTCCAAACACAGGTGTAACTGGAATCTCCACTTGAATGCTCCTCAGGCATCTCACACTCTGCTTGTCCAAACTCATCTTCCTCCCTGACCCCACCTTTTTCTTGTGACCTCTCCTAAGGTTGATTGCAGCACCAACTATATCCTGGATGTCTACTTCCTTCCTGTCTTCCTCTAATGCTCACATATCAGTAACCAAGTGATCTACCTTTGTAGCACTTCTTGGAATTTGGCCCCTCCATGTCCCCAAAGCTTTATCTGTCAGCACTGCCAACCCTAATGCACCCTCCACAGCCAACTTCTGATTGTCCACACACTTCCCATTTTCTCACATCTCTGTGCCTTTGCCCAGGCTTTTCCCTACACCTGGATGGCATTTCTCCTTTGACTGAGATATCACCTTTTCTGAGAATCCTTCTGCAAGCCCCTGGAGCAGAGTAGAGCGTCCCTTTTCAAGGCATCTCTCAAGTGTAGCACCTGTTATATCAAGGTGATAGTGTTTCTTTCTTTCCTTTTTTTTTTTTTTTTTTTTTTTTAGACAGAGCCTCAAGCTGTTGCGCTGGGTAGAGTGCCATAGCATCACAGCTCACAGCAACCTCCAACTCCTGGGCTCAAGCGAGTCTCCTGTCTCCGCCTCCCAAATAGCTGGGACCACAGGTGCCCGCCACAACACCTGGCTATTTTTTGGTTGCACCCGTCATTGTTGTTTGGTGGGCCTGGGCTGGATTCGAACTCACCAGCTCAGGTATATGTGGCTAGCGCCTTAGCCACTTGAGCCACAGGCACTGAGCTGTTTCCTTCTTTTTTTAGGGAAAGGGTCTCTGTCACCTAGGCTGGCATGAAGTGGCATGATCATAACTCATGTTTGCCTCAACATCCTGGGTTCAACTTCCTGCAGCCTCAATCCTCCTGCCTCAGCCTCCTGAGTTGCTGGGACTATAGGCATGTGTCACCATGCCTGGCTACTTTTTTTTTTTTTTTTACAGTCTCACTCTGTTGTCTGAGTTAGAGTGCAGTGGTGTTATCATAGATCACTCTAACCTTAAATTCCTGGGCTCAAGCCTTCCTCCTGTCTCAGCCTCCTGAGTGGCAGGGACTATAGGTGCATGCCACCATGACTAGCTAATTTTTTTATTATTTTGTAGAGATGGGATCTTACTCTTGCTCAGGCTGGTTTCAAATTCCTGGCCTCTAGCAATCCTCCTGCCTTGGCCTCTCAAAGTGCTGGGATTACAGGTGTGAACCACCTCACACCTTGGTGGTGCTTCTTTTTTTTCCTTTCTTTTCTTTTTTCTTTTCTTTTATTTTTTTTCATTTCTTTTGATTTTTCTTGTCTTGACTTTTTTTTTTTTTTTTTTTTTTTTTTGTTCGTTTGTTTTTTGAGACAGAGTCTCCTTTGTCACCCCAGGTAGAGTTCCCTGGCATCATAGCTCACAGCAACCTCAAACTCTTGAGCTCAAACGATTCTTTTGCCTCATCCTCCCAAGTAACAGGACTACAGGTGCCCTACCACAACATCTGGCTATTTGTAGAAAGGGGGTCAAGCTCTCTCTGGGTAAGGCTGGTCTCGAACCTGCGAGCTCAGGCAATTCACCCACCTCAGCCTCCCAGAGTGCTAGGATTACAGGTGTGAGCCACCGTGCCCAGCCTTGGTGGTGCTTCTTTACCCATCTTTCCTCTAGACCATGATGTACTGCTCTATAAAACCACTACCTAAGAGTTTGTTACTTTTGTTTCTAGCATGCCTGGCACATGGCAAACAGGACATGTCTATGACAACTCAAGCCTCTTTTCTGAATTCCTATGATATACATGCCCTAGTAAGTTCTTCATGAGAATGTGTGACAGGAGGCTGGTGAAGTTTGTGTTTCTTTCTGTGCAACCCACTGGAATATGTCTTTCCAGAGCAGGACTGGTTTTTCTGAGCTCCTTAGCAAACAAAGGAGGTTTGTTGTGGGTGTGGCGATTTTTAAAATGGCCCCCAAATTCTTTGACATGCCTCCCGCTGGGAAGCAGGGTCTACATATCCTCCCCTTGAATCTGGCCATGGGGTGGCCAATGGAATATGACAGAAGTGACACTATGCCACTTTCTGGGCCCAACACTTAAGAAACTGGCACTTTCCACTTTGTGTCTCTTAGGACACTCACTTTGGAACCCAATTATCATCTATGAGGAGGCCCAGGCTTCAGGAAGAGTCCACATGGCTGGATTCCAGCCAAAACCCAGTATCTCTTACCATACATATGAGTGACAGTATTCCTAGCTGTACCACAAGTCCCCAAGTCACCCAAAGGCTTTCATCTTTCCAACTAAGACCCTACACATTGTGGAGCACAGATAATGTGTCCTGTTGGAATTCCTGACTCCTGAGTCCAGGGACATACTAATATGGTCATTTTTCTTTTCTTTTCTTTTTTTTTAACCTTACATAGCTTGATAATATGGTCATTTTTATTCCTCAACAACAGATAACTGACAGTGGGGCAGAGAAAGGAGCCTAGGACTTGGCATTAAATGTCCAAAGTTTGTGACATGGCTGGCCCTGTCTCTTCCTAGCCTTGTGCACCAGGAACATTACCAGACTGTGCCTCAGTCCTACCTGTGAAATGCAGTTAACAATAGCTAACATGGACAAAGACAATGCATCAGATACCATTCTAAGCATTTTATGCACTGTATTATCCATAGTCATATAACAAATTTCTCTAAAGCTCAGGAGCCTACAGTAATAACCATTATCTCACAGTTTCTGTTGATCAGAAATTTGGGAGCAGTTTTGCTGGGTGGTTTTGCCTCAGGGTCTCTCATGAGGTTGTATTCAAGATGTATTCAGTCAGGGCTGCAGAAATCTACCATTTGACTGGAGCTGGAGGATCAGTTTCCCAGAAGGCTCTCTTGCATGCCCTGCAAATTGGTGTTGGTTGTTGGCAAGAGGCCTCAGTTCCTTGACATGCAGAGCTCTCCATAGAGCTGCTTAAGTGTCCTCCTGAGGTGGTGGGCTTCCTGCAGAGAGAGTGATCCAAGAGAGCAAGGCAGAAGCCACATTTTCTATTTGTCTCTTACAGCCTACCTCAGAAGTTGCTCTTCACCCTTCCTGCACTATCCCACTGATTACATAAATGAGCAGCATGAACCAGGAGGGGGAGTTTTGTAGGCAGCCATTTTGGAGGCTGGGTACTACAGATAGAAGTAACTCCCCAACAACCTCGTAAGGTGGACACTCTTAGTAGGCTCATCTTGAAGATAAGGAAACAATGGTCAGAAATGTTAAATAACATGCTCAGCTTTACAGTCTTTTTAAGTGGTAAAGCTAGAATTCAACTCCAGAGCTGAGGGCTAAGCTGCTGTGCTATGAAGGTTCTCCTTCCACACTATCCGCCTGAAGGAATATGGTGGCTACCAAAGTGAGAACACTTTGGAAAGTAAAACAGCAGGCATCTACAAGATGGTGGGCTAATGGTTCTTAAAAAAAAAGCGAATGGGCAGCACCCATACCTCAGTGGGTAGGGCACCAGCCACATACACTGAGGCTTTGGGGTTTGAACCTGACCTGGGGCCAGTTAAAACAACAGTGACAACTGCAACAACAAAAAAATAGCCGGGCATTGTGGCGGGCTCCTGTAATCCCAGCTACTTGGGAGGCTGAGGCAAGAGAATTGCTTAAGCCCAAGAGTTTGAGGTTGCTGTGAGCTGTGATGCTATAGCACTCTACACAGGGTGATAGCTTGAGACTCTATCTCAAAATAAATAAATAAGAGTGGAGCACATGAAAATTGGAAAAGGACAGGACTTCACAGTCCCTGGAGATGGAGGTGTCATGATAGAACAGGAGGGTTTTATCCACGGGTCTGGGAAAAGCCAACCACAGCATGGCCAGGGAGCATCAAAGTGGGACTAGGGAATTGGTACCTATAGCTCAAGCAGCTAGGGTGCCAGCCACATACACTGGAGCTGACAGGTTCAAATCCAGCCTGGGCCTGCCAAACAACCATGATAACTACAATGAAAAAAAAAGCCAGGCATTGTGGCAGGCACCTGTAGTCCCAGCTACTTGGGAGGCTGAGGCAAGAGAATGGCTTAAACCCAAAAGTTGGAGGTTGCTGTGAGCTGTGACACCATAGCACTCTACCCAGAGCAACAGATTGAGACTGTCTCAAAAAAAAAAGATGATCAGGTAAATGCAAATTAAAACCACAATGAGATATGAGATATCACTATACATGAATTAGAATGATTAAAATTAGAAAATTTTTTTTTTCCAACATGCTTCACAGAAAGGTATAAAAGTGTTGATGAAGATGTAGAGCAACTGGAACTCTCATACACTGCTGTAAGAGTTTGAAATAGTGTAACCACTTTGAAAAACAGCTTGTCATTTTTTTTTTTTTTTGAGACAGAGTCTCATTATATTGCCCTTGGTAGAGTGCTGTGCTGTCACAGCTCACAGCAACCTCAAACTCTTGGGCTCAAGCAATTCTCAGCCTCCCAAGTACCTGGGACTATAGGCGCTGGTCACAACACTCACCTATTTTTTTACAGTTGTCATTGTTGGTTAGCTGGCCTGGGCCAAGTTTGAACCCGCCACCTTTGGTATATGTGGCTGGCACCATAACTACTGTGCTATGAGGGCCAGACCTGTCAGTTTTTTAAAAAAAGTAAATATGTCTGTTCTATGATCCAGACATTCTACTCCTGGGTATTCACTGAAGAGAAATGAAAACATATGGCAACCCAAATACATAAACATACAAGGTCGTAGCAGCTTCATTTGTAATAGCTGCAAATTAGAAATAACCCAAATGTTTATCAATAGATGAATGGATAAACAAATTGCGGTGCAGCACCTGTGGCTCAGTAAGTAGGACGCCGGCCCTATATACTGAGGGTGGTGGGTTCAAATCTGACCCTGGCCGAACTGCAACAACAAAAAAAAAATAGCTAGGCATTGTGGTGGGCACCTGTAGTCCCAACTACTTGGGAGGCTGAGGCAGGAGAATTGGCTAAGCCCAGGAGCTGGAGGTTGCTGTGAACTGTGACGTTATGGCATTCTACCGAGGGCAACAAAGTCAGCGACTAGTGAGTATTTTTTCCGTCTCTAAAAAATAAATATCAATTATGCCTCAATAAGGCTATTTTTTTAAAAGCCAATGGATAAAAACAATAAAAAAAAATCCATCATCAGAATTTTATATTTTAAAAGTAATACACAGCCAGGCATGCCTATAATTGTAGCACTTTGGGAGGCTAAGGTGGGAAGACTACTTGAAGCCAAGAGTTCAAGACTAGTATGAGCAAGAGTGAGACTCATTCATTTTTTTTTTTTTTTGAGAGACAGTCTCACTTTCTCACCCTTAGTAGAGTGCCATGGCATCATAGCTCACAGCAACTTCAAACTCGTTTTTTTTTAGACAGAGTTTCACTATGTCGCCCTAGGTAGAGTGCTATGGCATCACAGCTCACAGCAACCTCAAACTCTTCATCTTAAGTGATTCTCTTGCCTCAGCTTCCCAAGTAGCTGGGACTACAGGCGTCCACCACAACGCTCAGCTGTTTTTTTGGTTGTTGTAGTTGTCATTGTTGTTTAGTAGGCCCGGGCTGGGTTTGAACCCGCCAGCCTCAATGTGTGTGCCTTGTGCCCTGACCACTGAGTTACAGCCAGCAACTTCAAACCCTTGGGCTCAAGTGATCCTCTTGCCTCCCAGACTCCTGAGTAGCTGGGACTAGAGGTGCCTACCATAATGCCCAGTTATTTTTAGAGATGGGTGCTAGGATTACAAGCATGATCCACTATGCCCAGCCTGAGATTCAGTCTTTATGAAAAATAGAAAAATTTGGGCGGCGCCTGTGGCTCAAAGAGTAGGGCACCAGCCCCATATGCCAGAGATGTCAGGTTTAAACCCAGCCCCGACCAAAAACTGCAAAAAAAAAAAAAGAAAAGAAAAGAAAAGAAAAGTTATGGTCATGATAGTTTGAACCCATAGTTCCAGCTGCCTGGGAAGTTGAGGCAGGAGATTGCTTGAGCCCAGGAATTTAATGTTGCAATTAGCAATGATGACGCCACTGCACTCCAACCCAGGTGACAGAGTGAGACTCTGTCTCAAATAAAAAAAATAAATAAATAAAAAATAAAAATAAAAATATATATATATTTATATACTGGAATACCACCCTGCAATAAAAAAATAACTAATATACACATCATAGATACATGTAAATCTCAAAAACATTATTTGGGGGTGAAATGAGCCAAAAAGAAATTAAAGCTATGTGACTTCTTTGTAAGAAAAGGCAAAAATGATCTATGGCTTTGAGGTTGGGCATGGTAACTCATGCCTGTAATTCTAGCATTCTGGGGGGCTGAGGTGTGAGTATGGCTTGAGCTCAGGACAACAACACAAAAAGACAAGCCCGGCGGTGCCTGTAGCTCAACGGAGGAGTAGGGCGCTGGCCCCATATGCCGGAGTTGGCGGGTTCAAACTCAGCCCTGGCCAAAAACTGCAAAAAATGAAAAATAAAATAAAAACAAAAAGACCAGCCTGAGTAAGAGTGTGACCCTATCTCTACACAAAATAGAAAAATTAGCACTATGTTAACCACTTTGATGAAAATATTTCAAATTGTATATAAAACCAGCACATTGTACCCCATGATTGCATTAATGTACACGGCTGTGATTTAAAATAAAAAAAAAATAAAATTAGCCAAGGATGGTGGCATGCACTTATAAGTCCTAGTTACTTGGGAAGCTGAGGCAGGTCATTTGAGCCCAGGAATTTAAGGTTGCTGTGAACCATGATCACATTATTGCACTCTATTTCTACACTCTTGCTCTAACAGAGGGAGAGTCTGTCTCAAAACATATATATAAAGAATATGTATAGATAGATATAGATATAGATATAAATATATAAAGAAAGTCTATGGCTTTTAGAAATAAGAATAGTAGTTGCCCTTTGAGGGATGGAATTAACTGAAAATGGGCACAAGAGAACTTCCTGGGATCATAGAAATGTTCTAGAACCTTATCTACCTTAATGGATGCGTAGATTTGTTAAAATTAATCGATATATATATATATATATATATATATATATATCTTTTTTTTTTTTTGAGACAGAGTCTCACTATGTCACACTCCGTAGAGTGCTGCTGCATCACAGCTCACAGCAACCTCAAACTCTTGGACTTAAGTAATTCTCTTCCCTCAGCTTCCCAAGTAGCTGGGACTACAGGTGCCCACCACAATGCCCAGCTATTTTTTTTTCTTGTTGTTCATTGTTGTTTGGCAGGCCCAGGCTGTGTTCGAACCCACCAGCCCTGGTGTATGTGGCCAACACCCTAGTGGCTGAGCTACAGGCGCCGAGCATATATACATACATATATATATATATATATATATATATATTTTTTTTTTTTTTTTTTGAGACACAGTCTCACTTTGTTACCCTCCATAGAGTGCTATAGCATCCTAGCTCACAGCAACCTCAAACTCTTGGGTTAAAGTGATCTTCTTGCCTCAGGCTATATTGTTAAATGTGTACATATTATGGAATGTAGATTATACCTCAATAAAGCACTTTTTTTTTTGAGACAGAGTCTCAAGCTGCTGCCCTGGGTAGAGTGCCATGATGTCACATCTCACAGTAACCTCAAAGTCCTGGGCTTAGGCGATTCTCTTGCCTCAGCAGCCATAGTAGCTGGGACTACAGGCACCTGCCACAACACCTGGCTATTTTTTTGGTTGTAGTTGTCATTGTTGTTTTTGGTAGGCCCGGGCTGGATTCGACCCCACCAGCTCCAGTGTATGTGGCTGGTACAGACACCAAGCCCTCAATAAAGCACTTTAATGAAAGTAGATTAATGTATATATGAACATAACAATCAAAAGAAAATCCTCAGTGTATAAATTAAGCAGCATATCAGACATAAAGAGAGAACTAGTGAACTGGAAGATAGATCTGAAGAGATTACTTAAATTATATCATGAAGACACAAAGAATGAAAAACATGGAAGAAAGGTGAAAAGACATGGAGTACAGAATGCAAAGGTTTAGCATACTTGTAATCAGGGTCAGCAAAGGAGAGAGCACAGATGATAGAGGAATATTTGGGGTCAGGTGCAGTGTCTCACACCTGTAACCCTAGCACTCTGGGTGAGCTAGGAGGGAGAATTGCTTGAACTTAGGAGTTTTTGTTGTTGTTGTTTTGAGACAGAGTCTCAAGCTGTTGCGGTGGATAGAATGCCATGGCATCAGAGCTCATAACAACCTCCAACTCAGGCTGAAGCAATCCTCTTGCCTCAGTTTTCCTATTTTTAGTAGAGACAGGGTCTCGCTTTTGCTCAGGCTTTCTTTTGTGTGTGTGTGTGAGACAGAGTCTCACTTTCTCACCCTTGATAGAGTGCTGTGTGGTCATAGCTCACAGCAACCTCAAACTCTTGGGCTCAAGTGATCCTCTTGCTTCAGCCCCCCAAGTAACTGGGACTACAAGCTCACCACAACACTTGGTTTTTTAAAAAACAGGGTCTCCTTCTTGCTCAGCCTGGTCTTTACTCTTGAATTTCAAGCAATCCACCTGCCTTAGCCTACCAGAATGAATTCAGGAGTTTGAGACCAGCCTGAGAAAGAGGGTGACCCTGTTTATACCAAAAATAGAAAAAATTAGCTGGGTATCATGGCAGGCACCTATAGTTCCAGCTATCCAGGAGGCTGGGGCAGGAGGATCACTTGAGTCCAGAAGTTTGAAGTTGCTGTGAGCTGGGCTGACACCATCGCATTCTAACTTGGGCAACAAAGTGAAACTTGTCCCCCCCCCAAAAAAAAAACAGGCTCAGCCCCTGTAGCTCAGTGAGTAGGGCACCAGCCACATACACCAAGGCTGGCCAGTTCCAGCCCAGCTGGACCTGCTAAAACAACAATGACAACTCCAACCAAAAAAATAGCTGGGTGTTGTGGTGGGTACCTGTAGTTCCAGCTACTTGGGAGGCTGAGGCAACAGAATAGCTTAAGCCCAAGAGTTTGAGGTTGCTGTGAGCTGTGGTGACACAGCACTCTACCCAGGGCGACATAGTGAGACTCTGTCTAAAAAAAAAAGAAAAAAAGGTAGCTGGCCATTGTAGTGGGCACCTGTAAGTCCCAGTTACTTGGGAAGCTGAGGCAGGAGAATCGCTCAAGCCTAAGAGTTTGGAGTTGCTGTGAGCTGTGACACTACAGCACTCTACCCGGGGTGACGAAGTGAGACTCTGTCTCAAAAAAAAAAAAAAGTATATTTGGGAGCCATATTGGCTGAGAATTTTCTAAAAGTGATGAAAGACATGAATTCATACATGTAGGAAATACAACATCCTGTGCCGGGAGCCAATACTTAAGAGCAAGTTCACCTTGGAAACTTATTACTTAAGTCAAGTGCTTGAAAGGTTACTGCTCTAGGCAAAATGAACATTCTGACCATTGGATTACCACACCTGATCCTGGAATTCCCCATCCTCTCATACCCCCGAGCACACCTCCCCCCTCTGCTTGTGTTTATATAGCTGTCAAAAAATAAAGTTTTGGGGAGTTTGATCAGAATCCTGTCTTGCTCCCCATTCTTCATGCCTCTTGTTCCCTTTTTTCACTCTCTCAGCTCCATATCCTAGGTCCCTGCTGAACTAGCCCTGTGGGCCGGGGCAACTGGCGCCCAACGTGGGGCCATTGGGGTGTAAAATCCGAGATAGCAGTTGCTTCGGAAAGGCCAGCCGGCACCTTGGATCACCGCTTGAAGGAAAGAGCGAGACAGATCCGCACCATGATCACCACTTTAATGAAGAAGTGATACAGATCCGCATTGTGATCGCCACAGTCACCCGGCTGTGAGTCGATCTGGGTAAGTGAAACAACGCAATCATGAGACAAGCATTAAATAAACATGATTTATTCTTACAGGGGCTTAAAGAGTCCCTCAAGACACGAGGAATTTGGGTTAAAAAAAAGAATCTTAAGAAATTTTTAAAATTTGTTGGTAATGTATGGCCATGGTTCCCCCTTAAAAGAACTATCGATGAGAGATGGTGGGCCAGAGTAAGAGATTGTTTTAAGGATTATTATAGATCATTTAGCCCTGAGAAAATTCCAGTTCAAGCCTTCTCTTACTAGAATCTTATTAATACTATTTTAAAAATCCATAAGAAATGGCCAGATATTCAAGAGGTTATTACAGAAGAAGAAAAAGTTTTACAAAAACTTTCCCGTCCACCCTCTATTTGTGCTTCTGTGTCTATTCCCATGCCTGAACCTGCCAATCCTATCTTGATAAAAGCCCCTAGTCCCACTGCCACTGCTACTGCATTTAAGCCGGTTCCTACAAAACCCGCCCCACATAAGATTTATCCTTCCTTGACACCCCCCTTTCCCCCTACCGGAGATGGGCCTAATGACACCCTCAATCCTGATGAGGCTTCATCTCTAAAGGAGGAAGCCGCTAAAGATCATAACCCTGATTGGCCACCCTTGTCAGGACCCCCTTCTTATGCC